>JAWZYT010004490.1:137500-153673 GCA_034508575.1 Petrolisthes manimaculis
AACAATAATCAAAATATCAATAATAAAACAATAATAAAAATAACAATAATAACAACAATAATAATAATAATAATAACAACAACAACAACAAAATCACACGACTTGTAAGTGTATATTTTTACCTGAGCCTTTCTTTTTATTTATTTTTTATTTTTACCTGCTTCATGAGGCCTTTGAAGTTTTTTAATTAATTACTGTGTTTTTGTGTGTGTGTTGGGGTGGGGGGGTGAAGGAGGGGGGTGAGTTAGGGGGAGGGAGGAAGGGAGGGTTGGGTGTATGAGAGGGGGAATGGGTGGAAATGGAGGAGGGGAGGAAAGAAAATGGAGGAGGGGAGGAAAGAAAGGGAGAAGGATGGAGAAAGGGGAAGAGGGCAGGAAGGGATAGAAAGGGAGGGGAGGAAGGGATAGAAGGAGATGAAGGGCAGGAAGGGGAAGAGGGGCATGAAGGGATGAGAGGGTTGGGGTGATGAAAAGCAATAACGCTAAAACTCACAACAAATTATTACACACACAAAATAAATAACAACGTGAAGAAAACACAATAATATGTATCATGATGCAACCACCTGCAATATGATGCAATAATATGCAACACAACGAAATAAAACTACTGTATGTATAGTGAAATAGTGTGCAACATAACGTAATGAAATGCAAGAATGAAATACAATTATATATATTGCAACAACATGCAATATAATGTGATAAAATGCAACACAATGAAATACAATTATATATATTGCAACAACATGCAATATAACGTAATAAAATGCAACACAAAGAAATACCATGATATTTATGTATAATAATTCAACAACATGCAATGATGATAAGCAACTCAAATGCAACATCAAGCAACACAATGAAAAACAAAAACAAAATACAACAATATATAGGTAATGGAACAGTATGCAATGAATGAAGGCGAGATTATTTTCATTATTTTTATTATTCTTTATTATTATTATTATTATTATTATTATTTCTATTATTCTTTATTATTATTATTATTTTTATCATTCTTTATTATTATTATTATTATTTCTATTATTCTTTATTATTATTATTATTTTTATCATTCTTTATTATTATTATTATTTTTATTATTCTTTATTATTATTATAATTATTATTATTATTATTATTATAATTATTATTATTATTTTATTTCCTGCATGGCATACTTTGGAGGAACACCATAACATACATACAGACATACATACATACATACATACATACAGGACAATGCAACTTGATACAACACACACACACACACACACACACACACACACACACACACACACACAGCTATTGTTAGAGGTAGTAACGCGACACAACTCTATGTAACATAACACACACATACACACATATAATACACAAATCATAATTATGCACACACACACTCACATAACTGACACACATATGTACAAAAAATAAATGAGAGAGAGAAACACACACACACAGATAAAGAGACATACACACACACACAAAGAGAGAGAGAGAGAGAGAGAGAGAGAGAGAGAGAGAGAGAGAGAGAGAGAGAGAGAGAGAGAGAGAGAGAGAGATTATAATATATTCACCACAACTTTCCTCTCTGCATACACCATTGTGGCACCCACTATGTGTATCTCCATTCTATTAACCTACCTACCTACATACCTACCTACCTACCTATTCACCTACCCACCTATCAACCTACTTACTTACCTACCTACCTATTCACCTACCCATTTGCCTGCCCACCTATCAACCTACTTACCTACCTACCAACCCACTTACCGACCTACCTATCTACCTACTTACTTACCTTCCTACATACCTACTTACCTACCTACCTACCTACCTGCCTACATATATATATATATATATATGTGTGTGTGTGTGTGTGTGTGTGTGTGTGTGTGTGTGTGTGTGTGTGTCTGCAAACTAACTTGGACTGCATCCCTCTTACCAATTCTATGTGGGTGTGTCGTCAAAGTTACTCACTTAGTTCACAGCCAAGGAAGCAAGGAAGGAAGGAAGGGATGGAGAAAGGGAGAATGAAGATAAGAAGGAGGATGGATGGAAGGAAGGAATGGAGAAGGGGGGAGGGAGGAAGGAGGGAAAGTAAGAAGGAAGGAAGGAAGGAAGGAAGGAAGGAAGGAAGGAAGGAAGGAAGGAAGGATGGTTGGTTGGATGATGGATGGATGGATGGAAGGAAGGTGGGAAAGTAAAAAGGAAGGTAAGAAGGAAGGAAGGAAGGAGGGAATGTAAGAAGGAAGGAAGGAAGGAGGGAATGTAAGAAGGAAGGAAGGAGGGAATGTAAGAAGGAAGGAAGGAGGGATGGGAGGATGAATGATGGTAGGAAGGAAGGAAGGAAAGTAAGAAGGAAGGGATAAAGAATGGAAGAAAGGGATAGAGAATGGAAGGAAGGGATAGAGAATGGAAAGAAGGGATAGAGAATGGAAGGAAAGAAAGAAAGAAAGAAAGGAAGGAATCATCTCTGGATTTACTTACTTTTCTTATCTATCTATCTCTCTCTCTCTCTCTTCTATTTCTCTCTTTCTCTCTCTTTTTGTGTGTGGAGGAATCAGTAAAAAAAAAAAACAAATTCCACCATAATATAAAACAGTTTGTGCTATACGTAAAAGTGTACACATTACATTTTCTTCAACTTTAAATAATCCACAGAAAACCAAAATATTTAAAGGAAGGACTCGTATAAAATGAATATTATATTATTATTATTATTATTTGGGCATTTTTTTTTTTTTTTTTAAGGCTACTAAATATCCTCTTAAATAATGTTATGTATAAATTATCTTATATTTATTCATATAGGCCTATTATATATATATATATATTTTTTTTTTTTAAATCGTAGTTAATTGAAGAAGGGAAATATATTAATGGGTTTGTTGTTGTTGTTGCTTTTGTTATTTATATTGTTATTGTTGTTGTTGTTGTTATTTTTATTGTTGTTGTTGTTGCTTTTGTTTTTGTTGTTTTTGTTATTTTTATTGCTGTTCTTATTCTTGTTGTTATTGTTACTGTTGTTGTTGTTATTGCTGTTATTGTTGTTAATTTTATTGTTGTTGCTGTTGTTATTTTTATTTTGTTGTTGTAATTGTTGTTGTTGTTTTTATTATTGTTGTGTATGTAGGTTTTAGTGTATGTATATTATTACTGGTCACTGTGTATTTTTATAGTATATTAAAGAATCACCATACACACACATGCCTCTCTCTCTCTCTCTCTCTCTCTCTCTCTCTCTCTCTCTCTCTCAATAAGGGGAACATGTACCCCTGAGGCAGACACGTACTGTATGTATGTGTATGTATGTGTGTTTGTGTGTGTATTGCCTATTAATTGTATGTGTGTGTGTTTGTGTGTGTGTTGCCTATTAATTGTATGTGAGAGAGAGAGAGAGAGAGAGAGAGAGAGAGAGAGAGAGAGAGAGTTACAAGGAGTTACAAGGACAAGTAGCACCTCAAAAGGTCTTACGACCCATACCAAGGAGGTACCGTAGGTGTAGTAGTAGTTGCTAACTAATAGTGAGAGATAAAGTATAGTAAAGAGAAGGCTCTCCCCACCCACCTCTCCCACCCGCATTGCGGGTATGGAAATGGAAATGTACCTAGCCCGGGGTAAAAAAGGCCGGACTAGGAAATTTGTGTATAGGAAAGGAGGAAACAATCCCTATAACTCTACCAGGCTTGGCAGAACTTTGTCTAACTGTTTCTTGAACTGTTCTATCGATGAACTATCAACTACCTCTGCTGGTAGCTGATTCCAGACATTGCAGATTTTATATGTGAAGAAATTACCTAACGTATTATGGCGGAAGCGTTTCAAGTCTAGTTTCCATCCATGGTTTCTAGTTGCATTAGTGTTTAAGCTAAACAGGCACTGATAATCAATGTTTTCATATCCACGAAGGATTTTGAAAACTTCAATTAGTTGACCTCTCAAGCGTCTGGTCTCTAATGAGAAGAGACCTAGTGCCTGCAGCCTTCTCTGGTAGCCCATGTGTCTAATTGATGGGATCAGTTTGGTGGCCCTAGCCTGGACTCTCTCAAGCCTCGCAATGTCTTTCTTGAGAGTCGGCGACCAGAACTGCACAGCATATTCCAGATGTGGCCGAACCAAAGAATTGTACAGAGTGAGGACTATCTCTTTATTTCTAAATCTAAATTGCCTCTTTATATAACCAAGAAGCCTCTGGGCTTTCTTCTCTACTGCGAGGCACTGCTTGGAGAGAGAGAGAGAAAGTGTGTGTGTGTGTGTGTGTGTGTGGTTACAATATTTGAAGGATTTATTTACCTTCAATTTTCTGACTACATCACAGGGTCTCTTTAACCATACCAATAATTCCCCCCCCCCTCTCCCCCTAATCCCCCCTCCCTCCCTCCCCCTCTCCCCCCTCTTAGGTCTTCGCTCATAGCTTTGTCTTTTTTTTTTTAATTATTATTATCATTATTATTATTATTATTACTATCATTTTTATTATTATTATTTTCTTTATTATTATTATTATCATTATTATTATCATTATTATTGTTATTATTATCATTATTATTATTATTATATCTTCTCTCCTTCCTCCTCTTCTCATTCCTCCTCTTTTTCCTCTTCCTCCTCCTCCTCTTCCTCTTCCTCCCAGGTATGTTACTTATATACATTTTTTTATTATTTTTTTTATTCATTCGATGTGGCTGCTTTGTTGATGGATACTTGCTCTCTCTCTCTCTCTCTCTCTCTCTCTCTCTCTCTCTCTCTCTCTCTCTCTCTCTTTCCAGAATTATATATCTCGCTCTCTTTCACTTCCTCCTCCTCCATCCCCACTCTTTCTCTCTTTCTCTCTCTCCTTTCCTCAATCCCACACACACACACACACTCTCTCCCTCACACACACACTCTCTCTTTCCTTTCTTCACTCCCACCCACTCTCTCTCCTTTCCTCACTCCCCTGCACACACACACTCTCTCTCACTCATCCCCCCCCCTCTCTCTCTCACTCCCCCTTCTCCCACCCCCCCACTCTCTCTCTCTCTCCACCCCCGCCCCTCCTCCCTCCCTCTCTCTCTTTCACACACACCATTTTAAAGCGAGGTTGAGCCGATCGAGCTTCTATTGTTGGGAAGGCGATCACACGTTGAGAGAGAGAGAGAGAGAGAGAGAGAGAGAGAGAGAGAGAGAGAGAGAGAGAGAGAGAGAGAAACAAGGACACAACACAACACAACACACACACACACACAGACACATACACACTGGAGGATAAAGACTCACTATTATTGGAAGGGTTGAGCTGGATCCTCTCTTTATGTGCCAAGTGGAGAGAGAGAGAGAGAGAGAGAGAGAGAGAGAGAGAGAGAGAGAGAGAAACGGGGTAAGTGAGAAAAAAAGAGAAAGAAATAGAGCGAGATCAAAAGAGAAATGGAGATAGAGAAAGAAAGATAGAGAAATAGAGAGGGAGAGGGAGAATAAAAGAGAAATAGAGTAAGATTGAGAAAGAGAAATAGAAAGAAAGTGGAAGAAAGAGAAATAGAAAGAAAGAAAGAAAGAGGAAGAGAAAGAAAGAAAGAGAAATATAAAGAGAGATAAAGCCGTGTGAGTCTTAATATTTTGCTTACTCTGTCTCACTCGTGTAAAGAAAACACACACACACACACACACACACACACACACACACACAGGAAGAAAAAAAAGACAATAAAATAATAAGAGTTGAAGAAAATGAAGGAATAGAGAAAATACACACACACACACGCACAAACATATATACACACATACACAAACACACAAACACACACACACACACACAAACATAAACACACACACACACACACACACACACACACACAGGAAGAAAGAGGAGAAATTAAAGGTTGAAGAGAAGAAGGAAGTAAATGTTTGTTTTTCTCACAAGGAAATAAATAAATGACTGTTAAATGTATATATGTATGTTTGTGTATGTATATATGTGTATATCATCTCCCCCAACCCAGCCCCTCCCATCCTATCCCTCTCCCATCCTACCCCAACCAACCTCCCCTCCTACTCCTCTCCCCCCTCCCATCCTCTCCCCCCATCTCACCCAGCAATCGATCACCACTCCCCACCTCAACTGCCTGTCTAACCCCCCCACCCCCCACCCAATAATCCCCCTCCCTCCCAACACACAACATCCCTCCCCCCACATCCTCACTTCACCCACATACTAATCCCTTTAGAGTTTAGACCAACCCCCACCCCCACCACTACCACCCCACTCAAACCCCTCCCACACCAAATAACATAGCCCCCCCTCACCATTCAACCCCCCATACCTCACACACACACCTATGCATCTATCAACCCCCCACACCAACCCCCACACTCATGAACCAACCCCAACCCCCCTACATCAAACCCACTGCTTCCATTCAACCCCTCCAGCCTCCAACACACATACACAACAACACAAAACACCCACACACCAACCCCCCTTACCCATCAACAACCCCAAACACCCCAACATCACACCCCCTCCTTCCAGTCAACCCCAACACCTCACACTCCAACCCCCCAAACCCCCCCCTCCCCCCCCCTACCCCCCCAAGAGGTCACCTGGGTTGTTTCGGAGTCTCATCCAGGATATTGAAGCTTCAACAAGATCGATGGACACCAAGGCACAGAATAGGTAAAGGAAGGGGGGAGATAGAGGGAGAGGGGGGAGGGAGAAGGGAGAGGGGGGAGGGGTAGAGATGTGGGAGGTGGTGTGTAGGAGGGGGAGAGGTGTGGGAAATAAGGGGAATGAATGGAGGGAGAGGAGGGGAGAGATGTAGAGAGGAGAGGTGGGTATGAGGTAAGCTGTGTTGAGAGAGAGAGAGAGAGAGAGAGAGAGAGAGAGAGAGAGAGAGAGAGAGAGAGAGAGAGAGTTACATAGAGTTACATAGAATCGCAGACCACAACAGACCTTACGGTCCACACGGGGTGATCTGATTAGAAGGTTACTGGTAGAGAATGAATATCTCCCCAGTGATAGTCGTAGGTAAGGATAGCAAAGTAGAAGGCTCTCTCCCCACCCTCCAATCCCTCCGGCCTGAGCCGTACTGGAAATAAAGTTAGGAGTCAGAACCTTGTGGAGTTGGTAGAGAAAACTCCACAAGGAAATTTTATAGGAAAGATAGAAAGTAGTTGAAATTTGGCTAACTTGCCACCTGTAATGGGCAAAAAATTATTCATTAGTAAACATCGAAAGACGGGGATTAGATGCAAGGTGTTTATCAAGGCGACGTTTGAAGCTATCTACTGTGTTACATTCTATTACGTTACGGGGAAGCCCATTCCATAAGTTGACGACTCGGTTAAAAAAGAAATTCTTGGATTCGTGTGAGTTAAAAGATTTACCTATGATTTTACAGCCATTACCTCTCGTGTAGTTTGATTGATCGATATTGAAATATTTGTTGCAGTCCATATTGTCTATGCCTTTGATTATTTTGAATACCTGGATTAAGTCGCCTCTCAATCTACGTTGTGCTAATGGGAATAGATTCAATTTATTTAGCCGCTCTTCATACGTTTTGTTTCGTAGACATGGTATCATTTTAGTAACTCTACGTTGGACTCGTTCCAATTTTACTATATCTTTCTGGTAGTACGGGCACCAGGCTTGGACACAATATTCCATAAGGGGACGGACCAAGGAATTATACAAAGTGAGGATTGTATCTTTAGACTTATACTCGAATGCTCTGCCAATAAAGCCGATAGTTTTATTTGCTTTCTTAATTACTTCCGTACATTGCTGACTGGGTTTTAGGTTACTTGATATTGTGACCCCTAAGTCTGTCTCTTGATCCACGCTTTTAATTTGATTACCATTTAACGAGTAGTTTGCAGTTACGTTACGATGTCCGATATGGAGTACTTTACATTTATCTGCATTGAAGGACATTTGCCAAGTTTTCGCCCAATTCGACAATTTATCGAGATTATCTTGCATTTCTTTAGTTTGTGCGTTAGTGAGTACTGTATTTGCAATTTTAGTGTCATCGGCAAACTTCGATATTATGCATGAGAGACCTTCATCTATGTCGTTTATGTAAACTAGGAAAAGACAGAGAGAGAGAGAGACAGAGAGAGAGATAGACAGAGAGAGAGGGAAACAGAGAGAGAGACTGTGTGTGTGTGTGTGTGTGAGAGAGAGAGAGACAGACAGAGACTGTGTGTGTGTGTGTGTGTTACCACCAGATGGCCTCTAAATGGCTTTACATTAACTACAGTACATACACACCAGACCCCCCCCTCCCCCTCATTCACCCCCCCTCCCCCCTCATTTATACCAGTCATATCTACACCAGTTTTATTAATACCAGTCATCTCTATATCAATTCATTTAAACCAGTTCCTTTAATATTTTAGTTCTCTACCTCTCCACTTCTCCACTACACTTCCCTTTTAAACTTTATGATATACTAATATTTTCCTTTCCTTATTCCCTCTCTTTCTCCCTCTCTTCCTTCCTTCTTTCCTTCTCTTCCTTCCTTATTCTTGTTATTTACTTGCACACTATCTTACATTTCTCTACCTCTCTACTTCTCCACTACACTTATCTTTTAAACTTTATGATACACTAATCTTTTCCTTTCCTTATTCCCTCTCTTTCCTCCCTCCCTTCCTTCTCTTCCTTTCTTATTCGTGTTGTGTGTTTACTTTCACACTACCTTACATTTCTCTACTCTTCACTTCTCTAACACCAATCTTTTCCTTTCCTTATTCCCTCTCTTTCCTCCCTCCCTTCCTTCTCTTCTTTTCTTACTCGTGTTCTTTACTTTCACACTACTTTACATTTCTCTACCTCTCCACTTCTCCACTTGTTCTCCACTACACTTCTTTTTCACACATTATGATAGATACACTTAACCTTTCCCTGCACTATCCTCTCCCTCTCTTCCTTTCTCCCTTCCTCACTTCTTTCCTTCCTCACTTCTTTCCTTCCTTCTTTCCTTCCTTCCTTCCTCGTGTTGTTTACTTCCTTACTTACATACTTACGTGTAGGGGGTGAGGGGGAGAGAGAGTGGGAGGAGGAGGGGTAGAGGGTGGAGGATGGGAGGGAGGGTGAGGGGGAGAGAGATAGAGAGGAGGAGGTGAAGGGGGGAGGGGGGAGAGAGAGATAAAGAGGGAGGAGGAGAAGGGGAGGGATGGAGGTGGAGAAGGGGTGGGGTGAAGGTGGAGGATGGGAGGGAGGGTGAGGGGGAGAGAGATAGAGAGGGAGGAGGTGAAGGGTGGAGGTGGAGAAGGGGAGGGGTGGAGGTGGAGAAGGGGAGGGGTGAAGGAGGGAGGGGTTAAGGGGGGTGAGTACAGTAACATGCACTGGGCGTTTCCTGGAGCCTTGTATCGCCCAAACTAATGACTTGAAAATTAACTCTCCCTCTTTCTCTAACCTAACCTAACCTAACCTCACCTAACCTAACCTAACCTAACCTAACCTAACCTCACCTAACCTCACCTAACCTCACCTAACCTGACCTCACTGTAACTTGATGTGACCTAACCTAACTTGAAAATTATCTCCTTCTTGCTCTAACCTAACCTGACCTAATCTAACTTGATGTGACCTGACCTAACTTGAAAATTATCTCCTTCTTCGCTCTAACCTAACCTGACCTAACCTAACCTAACTTGATGTGACCTAACCTAACTTGAAAATTATCTCCTTGTTCTAACCTAACCTAACCTAATCTAACTTGATGTGACCTGACCTAATCTAATCTGACCAAACCTGACTTGATGTGACCTAACCTAACCTGACCTAATCTGACCTAACTTGATGTGATCTGACTTGACTTACCTGATGTGACCTGACCTAACCTGTCTTGATTTGACCTAACCTAACCTGACTTGACCTAATTCAACCTGAACTAATCTGACTTGACCTGACCTAACCTAACTTGACTTAACCGAACCTATCCTAACCTGATTTTGACTCGACCTAACCTAACCTACTAATAATCCAACCTGACTTGACCTAATCTGATCTAGACTAACCTGGATTGACCTGACTAAACCTATCCCCCTAACTTAACCAAACATAGTCAAATTTTAACCTGCCCTACTACTACTACTACTACTACTACTATTACTACTACTACTACTACTAATCATACTACTACTACTACTACTACTACTATTACTACTACTACTACTACTATTACTACTACTACTACTACTAATCATACTACTACTACTACTACTAATCATACTACTACTACTACTACTACTAACATCATTCTTGTCCCTCCCTTCCCTACCTACCTAACCCTACCCTAAAGTTTACCCTACACTGTCCCCTTTCTTCCCTACCCATACCTTACCTTACCTTACCTAAACTTAACCCATCTTGTACTGTTCAGACCCTAGAGAGAGAGAAAAAAAAAGAGAAAAAAAGAAAAAAAGGAAAAAAAAAAATAGAAAAAGAGAAAAAAATAGAAAAAATAGAAAAAAAGAGGAAGAGAGAGAGAGAGAGAGAGAGAGAGAGAGAGAGAGAGAGAGAGAGAGAGAGAGAGAGAGAGAGATAAACATAAGCAATAACAGTCACAGAAAACCCCAACGTTGACAAATTACATTAAATACACACACACACACACACACACACACACACACACACACACACCTCCGCTCCCTCCCCCCCTCCATCGTATCATTCGTTCTCCCTGCCTGCTTAGTGCACCGTAATTGGCTTACAAGGGAGCGCTGCCCCCCCTCCCCCCTCTCCTCCCCCTTCTAATGCTCCCCTCTCTGTTTTGCACGTTCTCGTCTCCCCTCCCCCACTCCCTCCCCCCCCAATTGTTCCCCTCACTCTCCCTCCATGAATATTGCTCTCTCTCTCTCTCTCTCTCTCTCTCTCTCTCTCTCCACATCCTTCCTCTCTATCTATCTCTCTCTCTCACTCTCTCTATGTCCACTACTTCCTTCTCCCTCCTTCCTCTCTATCTATCTCTCTCTCTCTCTCATCTACTGCTACACACACTCTTTCTCCATCCTTCCTCTCTCTCTCTCTCTCCCTCTCTCGTTCTCTCTGCCCACTTCCTCCTTCTCTCTCTCTCTCTGCACATCCATAATCTCTCTCTCTCTCATCTACTCTTACACACACACACACAACACACACACATACACTCTCTCTCTCACTCGACAAACATACAGAATAAAGAACTTAAACACACACACACACACACACACACACACACACACACACACACACACACACACACACACACACACACACACACACACAAACATCTATCAACAAAAACACACACACAAATATCTATCAACTAAAAAAAAAAAAAAAAAAAAAAAAAAAACACACACACATTCCTCTTTGGAGCCTTGGAAAATATTGTCTCTCCATTCCTCCACTCATGTTTGTCTTTGTGTTCCAGAGTCCTGATTTGTGTGTGTGTGTGTGTGTGTGTGTGTGTGTGTGTGTGTGTGGTGTGGTGTGTTTAAGTTCGTTATTCTGGGTGTGTTTGTCTAGAGAGAGAGAGAGAGAGAGAGAGAGAGAGAGAGAGAGAGAGAGAGAGAGAGAGAGAGAGAGAGAGAGAGAATGTACCTTTTGTGTGTGTGTTTTTGCTTATATGTATGTATGTATGTGTGTGTGTGTGTTTGCTTATATAATTGTGTGTGTGTGTGTGTTGATATTTGTGCGTGTGTATTTATGTTAGTTAATCTGAGAGAGAGAGAGAGAGAGAGAGAGAGAGAGAGAGAGAGAGAGAGAGACTGATGGGGTGGACACTGAGGGGATGACTAGTTCCTCTTTAATCCACTTGCTACCATCTCCCACATCACAATTTATACTACTACTACTACTATCATTACTACTCTTACTACTACAACTACTACTACTACTATCATTACTACTCTTACTACTACAACTACCTACTACTACTACTACTATTATTACTAAAACAACAACTACATTTACTACAACCATCACCAACACTACTACTACTACCACCACCAACACTACTACTACTACTACTACTACCCTCACTACTACTACTACTACTACTACCACTACTACCCTCACTACTACTACTACTACTACTACCACTACTACCCTCACTACTACTACTACCTGTACTACATTACACAAACACAATCACTATCACCAGTTACACTTAAAACACAAACAATTCTTTCCTACTGAATGAATAAAATAAATAAATAAATATATGTAAATAGAAAAATAAATAAACAAATAAATAGAAAAATAAATGCACAAATAAATAGATAAATAAATAAATAAGCATATATTTAAAAATAGAAAATTAAATACACAAACAAATAAATAGATAAATGGAGACAAATAAATAGATAAATGGAGAGTAAAGAAATAAATAGAAAAATACATATATAGAAAAAATACATAAATATAGATAAAAAATAAATGTAATAAACGAATGTGTGTATGTAATAATTTCTGTGTTACCATAGTAAGGTGAGATTGTGTTGTTGTTGTTGTTGTTGTTGTTGTTGTTGAATTGGAAGGCTACTGATTCCTCCAAACTATACCAGAAAATAAAACACCTTTAATAAATATAATGTTACTACTAATACTATTACTGTTATTCCTGTTGTTAGCACCTGTTGTTCTCTCTCTCTCTCTCTCTCTTTCTCTCTCTCTCTCTCTCTCTCTCTCTCTCTCTCTCTCTCTCTCTCTCTCTCTCTCTCTCTCTCTCTCTCTCTCTCTCGAACAAGAGAATCTCATCTTAATAAACAAGTGTACATATCCAGTGTTTGTGTGTTTGTGTTTGTTTATTACTTGGCGAAATTTCACCCAGTATGTTGTTGAGTGGTGTTGTGTGTTTGTGGTATAATGTCTGTAGCTGGTGGTCTACAGGTCGTAATTCTTGTCCAATTTTGCTGAAATTTTCACCCACAGGTATATAGGCATCAACATTTCTAGGTCACCTATTTTTTTTCAAGGTCAAAAGTAAAAAAATCAAGGTCAAAATTATAAAAAAAAAACTGAAAATTAATAAAACCGCAATAATTTCGGTTGTAGAGATCTGATTTTGATCAGACTTTTTCTGTAACCTGCTATGTTCATTTCTGCTTCTGGTGGTACTTGAGCGATGGCCGTATTCCTAAACCTCACGATTTGAGCATTAGGTCGAAAATCAAGGGGTCAGAATTTTGCCATACTTTCGCCAAGTCTACGAGCGAATTTTTATTATTTCTGGTGACTTATATTTAAAATTCCGAGCAATGAACATAAAACTACATCAGTTTTTATACTTGCTGCCAAATACTATGCACTCGTTTTTAGATCACTACTAATTATGACACCCAAGTCCTTTTCCTCTTTTACTTTTTCCAAATTTCCACCTTGTAATGTATAATTGTGTCTCAGGTTGTTATTATCTACAGTACAGGCATCACCTTACATTTATCTTCATTAAACTTCAACAACCATTTATCCCTTCATTCTGACAGTGTGTTTAGGACGCTCTCAATGCCTTCACAGTCTGAGTCACTTTTTACAGTACCACCAATTTCTGTATCATCGGCAAATTTGTATATTTTCGAGATAAGTTCACATTCCAAGTAGTTTATATATATCAAAAATAGTGTTGGTGGTAACACTGATCCCTGTGGTACTCCACTTACAACATCCAGCCATCCAGTCTGATGCTTCACCATTAATTACGACTGAAGAAGAAAAAGAGGAGAGAGAAGGGGAGGAAAGAGAGGAAGGGTGGGGAAAGAGAGGATTGATTGCTGGATATTAGGCTCGTCAACATGGAGGTCTTATAGCGCCAGAAAAAGGTGATAGAGAGGTGTGACAGAAAGCAGAAGGAAATAAAAAGAGGGAAAGTTGAAGAACTGAAAGCTTACGGCTGTGGCCGAAGGGGTGCCAAAACCCTTAAAATATTGCCCACATTACTACAGGCAATACCCTCCTACGGGGAGAGGGGAGATGAAGAAATAAAATAGGATAAGGAAGAAGAATAAAGGTGATATGAAGGGAGGAAGGAGGAACATTTTGGAAAGAGAGAGGGGATAAACGAGGGGGGGGGGGGGGGGGAAGAAGGGGAGGGGGGGGGGAGGGGGGAGGGTAAGAGTGCCAACATTGTGGGGTGCCAAGCGAGGAATGCAACACGTGGATCATTGAGAGAGAGAGAGAGAGAGAGAGAGAGAGAGAGAGAGAGAGAGAGAGAGAGAGAGAGAGGAAGGAAAGGTACTGTAATTTCCTTCTGCTTCATGAGAGAAATTTGTTTGTTCATCTGTGTGTCTGTTTGTCTATCGGTCTGTCAGTTTATGTTTGTTTGTTAATGTTTGTTTATATGTCTCTAGTTATTTGTCTTTCAGGGTATCCTTCCGTCTGTCTATCTATTTGTCTGTCTGTCTATCTATCTGTCTGTCTATCTATCTGTCTGTGTGTATTTGTTTGTCCGAATGTCTCTTTCTGCACCTGTGTGTGTGTATGTTTATCTATCTATCTATATGTGTATGTTATCTATGTATCTATATGTGTATGTTTATCTATGTATCTATATGAGTGTTTATCTATCTATCTATCTATCTGTATATGCGTGTTTATCTGTCTATCTGTATATGTGTATTTATCTATCTATTTGTATATATGTGTTTATCTATGTGTGTGTGTAAGTGTGTGTGTATATATGTATATTTATCTATCTATCTGTATATATATGTTTATTTATCTATCTGTATATATGTGTGTGTTTATATATCTGTGTGTCTGTAATTGTGTGTGTCTGTAATTGTGTGTCTCTGTATGTGTTTATCTATTTATCTATCTGTGTGTGTGTGTTTATCTATTTATCTATCTCTGTGTGTGTGTGTGTGTGTGTGTGTGTGTGTGTGTGTGTAGCCAGAACATTTCCTACCAGTGGTCAATACGGGACTGGTGAGGCCGAAATGAAGTTGGTCACAGAGACATTGTTTACACTCTACCTCCAGTCCCACAGAGAGAGAGAGAGAGAGAGAAAAGGGGGGGAGGAGAGAGAGAGAGGGGGGGGGGAGGGAGAGAGAGGGGGGGGGGAGGGAGAGAGAGGGGGGGGGGAGGGAGAGAGAAGGGGGGGGGGGGAGAAGAGGGGGGGAGAGAGAGAGAGACTATCCTGAAAAAATCCGAGAGTGAATTACCCTTGAGTTATTTCGTTGTCAATACACACACACACATACACACACACGTCAACAAAATAAAGCACTATACACACTACCAAAATGTAAACACACACACACACACACACACACACACACATGAATAAAATACAGCAAAATACACACACACATACATTTACAAAATAGAGCAACACACACAAACTTAAGAAAATAAAGCAATATATACACCACCAAAATGTAAACACACACACACACACACACACAAACACAACAAAACAGAGCAAAATACACACCACCAAAACGTAAACAAACACAGTAAAATAATATCATACACACAAACAAACAAAATCACACCAATTGTGATATGTAATAAAAAATAAATTATCTTTATACTATAATTATACTATACTACTCATTTACTATAACCACCTATAATTATAATACTTATACACTTACTATATATAATTACCTAAAACTTATCTATTTCCATATATTGCAACTTTAGTTAAATTTATGTTTATAAGAATTTCGTGTCCAATAATAATAATAATAATAATAATAATAATAATAATAATAATAATAATAACAATACAATAATAACAATAACAATAATAACAATAACAATAATAACAATAACAATAACAATAACAATAATAACAATAATAATAATAACAATAATAATAATAATAATAAATCCTAACATGGAAAATAAAGTACGTGTCCAGCATAAATAAATGAATAAATGTCAAAGGAAGTACAGTCGTGGTTGTTGGAGAAAAGTTGAACACCTTAGAATAAAAGTGAGTCTTCTAAACCTCTCTCGAAGTTGAGAATGGTTTGAAACAATTCACTTGTTCGAACTCTAAGTTAGCTGTTCAGTTCCTCACCAACACTCATTGGACCGTGGTCAAATACTATCCACCCATGGCTGTAAAGTCATGGTCTAATGTACTGCAACACCTTCCAATGAGATGGCTTCGAAAAAATGATCCGAAACTATAGCTGTTGGTGTGTGCAATTTTGGTTCATAAAATTAACTCAAATAGCTCGCTTTTATT
>JAWZYT010004491.1:5000-16673 GCA_034508575.1 Petrolisthes manimaculis
AACTACTTCCCGTATCTTGTTGCCCGTCGTTGTAACTCCAGTAAAAAATCATATACGTGATGTGTGTGTGAGAGAGAGAGTGATATTTGTGTGAGTATGTTCGTGTGTGTGTATGAGAGAGAGAGAGAGAGAGAGAGAGAGAGAGAGAGAGAGAGAGAGAGAGAGAGTGATATTTGTGTATGTGTGTGTGTAAGGGCAGATCTGACTGGCTGGGGAAACATACATGCCTTTCCTCACGCTACCTATATAGCTTAATGGATGTGTGTAGTTGTCAGGGTCTAAAATATTACATGGTAGAATGGGGTATATTGTTCTCATGGCCCCTACTCACTCCACTCTGATCTAATCTGTACTGCTTCCCAACATATTACACACAGTTAACGTTATCCCACAGTTCATGTCGTACCATTCACATACTCTCTTTTCGACCCCATCCCATGCAGTCTACCACATCCCCCAATTTAGTCCTACTCACATACTTGCTTGATATTTGACCCCATTCCCAACCTACCACACTCTACCTTATCTGAACCCAAACCTAACCTATACCTCGACCCACTCCAATCAAACCTACCTTTTCCCAGCCCCCTGACTTAACCCCAATTCACCCAGATACAACCCATCCCATCCCATTCCATCCCATCTCATCCCATCCCATCCCATCCCAACCCAACCCAACCCAACCCAACCCAACAAAACCCATCCCTACCCTACCTCACCTCACCCCAACCCATCCCAACCCAACCCAACCCAACCCAAGCCATCCCATCCTATCCCAACCTTCTTCATTACATCTGGTGAACTCAAGTAATTTATGATCGTTGAACTGATGATGGCTTCGATAGTGGGCGTGTTGAGATACTAAAGGGAGAGAGAAAGAAGGTGGGAAGGTGGGAAGGGAGGGAGGAGGGATGGGAAGGAGGAAAGCGAGGAGTGTAGGAAGGTAGAGAGGGATGGGAAAGAAGGAAGGGAGAAGGGAGAGAGGGAAGAAAGGAGGGAAAGTGGGAATGAAAGGAGGGAAAGTGGGAATGAAAGGAGGGAGAGAGGGAATGAAAGGAGGGAGGGAGGAAGGAGAGAAGGAGTGAAGAAAGGAAAGGATGGAGAGAGAGAGAGAGAGAGAGAGAGAGAGAGAGAGAGAGAGAGAGAGAGAGAGAGAGAGAGATGAGGAAGGGGGTGAATAGTTTGGTGGCAGGTCAGGTTAGGGTACGAGGCAATAATGATAAGTGTTATCATTGATGCTGCAAAGAGATAGGAATATGGTATCGTCGCTAACTGACCCCCCATACCCTCCCCTCCCCTCCCCCTATACACACACACACACACACACTCACACGCACGCACACGCACACACCAGCCCTGCCCCTATACCCTTCCTTCACCCCCTACCCTCCCCTAAAAACACACACACACACACACACCAATTACCGCTTGGTGGAAGGATTTCGTGATTGTTACCCTTCCCAGTGAAATTACCCTGACCCTGTGTGGACTGGTACATACATACATACACACATACTACCTCATCTTGTTAGTACAATAATGAGAGGGTGGAAGGAAAGCTTTCGTAACTGTAACTCTCCCTGGTGCTGTGATCCGGGTCCGTATATTTGGGGTATAGGAAGACTCGGGTTAATTCCTCATCTCGTTCAGTTTGCTCCAATTAAAGGGGGAAGCTTATATAATATAGTGCATAGTGTACAGTGTTAGAGGTATAGTACCTTAATAAATCTAGAACAAATATGATTCCTTCAAACTATTCCAAGCAAAGGTCCAACATTATTAGATTTTTTTCATCTGTTCCTATCTATCTAATCTATCTATCTATCTATCTATCTATCTATCTATCTATATCTATATCTATATCTATATCTATATCTATATCTATATCTATATCTATCTATCTATCTATCTATCTATCTATCTATCTATCTATCTATCTATCTATCTATCTATCTATCTCTGTGGTAGAATGGTATCGCCTCGGGTTGCGGTAGTGATGACAAGCGCTCGATCTGCATTGGACGGAAAATACAGGCAATGCATCTTGTTACCTCAGGGAAGGGAGGGGTGGGGGAAGGGGAAGGTAATACGGGGAAGGATTTTATGATCTCGACCCTACCCTTTGAAGAGATCCAATTACACTGCAGAGGGGGGCGTAGAGCGAGACAATTTTCTCCATTTTTTTTTTTTTGTGTGTGGGAGAATTAATATGTAAATGGGTAATAGGACTTCAACACCCCTCCCATTCCTTCCTCTCCTCCCCTTCTCCTCTCTTCTCGTCGCCTTCTCCTCTCTTCTCGTCGCCTTCTCTTCTCCTCTCCTCTCTTCTCCTTTCCTCTCCTCTCCGACCCTCCCCCCCCAGGCCCCTCCCTCCCCCTCCCTAATAGAGAACCAGAAAGGACTAGAAATAACCGGTTCATTCCTCATCTTGTTACGGAGGATCCAATTATTAACCTAACCTAACTGAGGGATGGGTTTCATGACAGTATAACCTTCCCTCCTCCTATGGCGAAGTGTAAGTAATTTGCCACACACTGTATTGGTTCATAAGGGAATCGGTCGGTCAGTCAGTAAGTCAGTCAGTCAGTCGTTCCTCGTAATGATAGAAGTCTGGTCGTTCCTTCTATCTCCTGCTATTGAGTGGGTCGTGGAGTGAAGTGGTGATGGAGAGGAGAAGGGAATGTAGGAGTGGTGGTGGTGGTAGTGTGGTTGTGGTAGTGGTGGGGAAGGGAAAGTAGTATTGGTTGGTGGTAGTGGTGGTTGTCACGGTTTGATCCGTGATCATAACGTAACGTACGTAAGTAGTAGGATGCTATATATTATATATATATATATATATTAATAAAGGGACACCACGTGTGGGGAATGTTCTATAAGGCATGGAACAGTGGTATTTTTCTCAGTCAGGAAAACAAAGACAGAGGAATTGAGTTGAGGAATTTGAAATAGAGGAGTGCTGGTACCTGTTAATTAAGGAAAGGTCACGTCAGGTCAGGTGAGGTCGAGTACCCATTCACTCCATTCTGTGTTTCATTACTCTGGATATATATTTTTGCATTAATAATTATGCTAATGGGCATCTACTACTCATCGAAATTGATTTTGAAGTGGAAGGGGAATTATTGGGATTTTACAGTACGTCATAGGTTAATCGAAGGCATGTATAACTAAAGTGTGAGTGACATATGTAAACGTAGTCAAGGACTAGGCTATGCGAACACATGAGAGGGAGGACAAGCATGGCCGACAGTTGGGCCAGGTAGAAAAAAGGTTAAATGGGGAGGAGTCAGAAGGGTAATTAACCTCCACCACCCATAGCTTGATTTTCAAGGAATACAGCAGTTGGTAGCTAGACACTCGACGAAGAACACACCTCGTATCCAGCCCTCGTTGCTTTGCCTAGGGGCCTATAGTTTTAACGTAACGTCGAAATTGTTTAATTACTTTTTCACAAGACTTATTGTTAATTAACTCACTATTCATTCGCTAGACGAGAATCAGTAAGGTGTCATTTTATAGGTGAGGAGAGGGCTGGCTGGAATTTACGAGTGTGTGTGTGTACGAGGGACAGTAAACGAGTGTGGAATTGACATTGAAATATACCAACTGGGTTGCTTGATTCCATTACTATTACGATAACGTAATTACCGTCTCCTGTGTGTGCGAGGGGAAGTGCTAGCTCGTGATAAATATATTAAAGTAAAGTAATATTACTGTCCACGTGTACTACGAGCGACCGAGGAAGCACGTGTGGAGAGGAGCGACGAGGAGTAAGTACCGTACGTATATAGCTATCTATTGGAGCGTGAACGGAAGTGTGTGTGTGTGATTATTTTATGATTGAATTTAATTATTCATTTTGTTGGCTTGGAATTTATTAATAAATAGAGAAAATTGGCATTTTTGTGTGGTAATTGACCCTTATTGCATGCTCTATAATCATACATATATAGCAGGACGAACCCAGAAATAAATTTATTGTGTTGGAGGGAAGGATACAGGGATATAACTCTGGGTAACTCGCTGCAGCCAACCAACGAGATTACATATTTCCAGCAAGGTAAGCTTTGGTAATTATTATAAGCTACATTCAGTTGATATCTAAACAGTCCACCCCCACATAATTGGCGCCCGAACAGGGACCTGCTCTTTGTATTAATTCCAGTCACACACGCGCACACCTTCACGAGTAGATAGGTTACGGTTGTCCAGGAATTAAGGCAAAGGAAACAATAGAAAATATTTTAATATGTATACCGTAGCCGAATTAATGGAGGAAGCCCGAAGCTTGGGATATACAGATACGGTCGAGATTCGACAGTACGTAGAGCGTCGTCAAGAGGATGACAGGCTCGAAAGGTTGAGTCAGAGAGAGGCTGAAAAGGAACAGAGAGAGGCTGAAAAGGAACAGAGAGAGGCTGAAGAGAGAGAGAGAGAGCATGAAAGAGAAAGATGGGCACACGAACAGAAAATGGCGGAACTGCAAGCACGAGTGAATGGTAGTCAAACCGCGAGCGGAAGCAGTACTGCAAGCTCGACTACAGTAACTCCGAGGCTACAACTGGCGAGGTATGTAGAGGGAGACGAAATTGAACCGTTTATTGAGCGATTTGAGATGCTTGCAGACACGTATGTCTTTGGTGACGATGTGAAGAAAATAGAGTTCCTTAACCTGTTCGATGGTAAAGCCCTCAGTATCCTCTACCGACTCGATCCTGACACCAGGAATTATGCGAGTATGAAAAAAGCTCTGTTGCAAGCATATGGGGTGACGGTCGATGATGCACGGAAGCAGTTTTTGAGTGCTTCCTTGCAAGATAAAGAGACCGTTGCACAGTTTAGTGCACGTCTCGCTAGCCACCTGGATCAGTGGTTTGATAAGGCCGAAACACCCAAGACGTTGGAGGGGATAAAGGACTTGTTGCTTCGCACGCAACTAGAGAAGTCGTGTCCTCCAGAATTGTCAGCTCAGATTAAAACCCATAAGATTAATTGCCTCAAGGAGATGGTGGAAATGTCGGATGCACATTTTACCGCATACGGTTACCACACGCGGGTTCAGTCGTGTGAGAATATTACTCATTTAAATAAGCCTTCACAAGACTCTGCTGGTTCATATAATCAGTCGAGTAATAATGATTATTCACAGCAGCAGAGTCAGGTTGTACGTCAACAACCTAATCCTCTCTTTAATCACGCCAAGAAACAAGGCAATAATTATTATTCTCAGCAGTCAAGTCAGTACCGTTACCAGGGGAGAAGTAACGGGAAGAGTTATAATAATAACCACGGTGGTAATAAGGGTTATTATCAGCGATCGGCTGCTGCTACATATACATATAGTGAACCACAGTACCCAGCTGTAGGTACGGCAGCTACGGCTAGCGCTGCTGGGGAAACTCCCGAGGGTGGAGAAGGATATACCCAGCAGACGACGGAAGCTCGTCAGGGTGAGAAGGATGAAGGGTTACGTATTCACGGGGACCATCGGTGGTTTAAAGGGAAGTGCTAGCGTTGTGGCAGACCTTATGTCACGGTTGCCTGAGGAAAATCGAGCGAGTAACTGATTATGGGTTATAGTTAGGATTAAATTACTCGTTTTATTGTTATCTTCGAGTGCAACGAGCACAAACCCTTTATCCAAACTCAGATTTGGGGTTCACCTCGGTCTGATGTTTGGATATTGCATTGGGTCTTCCAAGACTTGGGTTCCAGCGGTTATCCCTGACTCGAGTCTTGGATGATTAATTAATATATATATTGCCTTACAGGAACTGATGGCAGTTGGATGGTCTCCAGAATAATTTTTTGCATTTTTATTATTACATATTATGTAACAATGACACAATGTATTACATACACCACACTTATATATTGTTTAAATGTGTACTATTGGTACTAGACATTACCAGGTATAATTATTCTTGCCACGGAGTTTCTCCTTAGATTTTAAAGTTAAAGTAACTGTTAGGAGTTTTTCACTCATTGGCAAAAATAAACACTTAACTGGTATTAAGTCATGACACATACAAGAATGAGTGAAGTGTGAGTGAGTTATTATTGTAATAGTTATACATGCAAAGACGTCATTACCACTTCATTATTTTATTAAACATTGCATAGAGCAATGTCTCTTCTGTGTGTGCGAATGTCACGGTTTGATCCGTGATCATAACGTAACGTACGTAAGTAGTAGGATGCTATATATTATATATATATATATATATTAATAAAGGGACACCACGTGTGGGGAATGTTCTATAAGGCATGGAACAGTGGTATTTTTCTCAGTCAGGAAAACAAAGACAGAGGAATTGAGTTGAGGAATTTGAAATAGAGGAGTGCTGGTACCTGTTAATTAAGGAAAGGTCACGTCAGGTCAGGTGAGGTCGAGTACCCATTCACTCCATTCTGTGTTTCATTACTCTGGATATATATTTTTGCATTAATAATTATGCTAATGGGCATCTACTACTCATCGAAATTGATTTTGAAGTGGAAGGGGAATTATTGGGATTTTACAGTACGTCATAGGTTAATCGAAGGCATGTATAACTAAAGTGTGAGTGACATATGTAAACGTAGTCAAGGACTAGGCTATGCGAACACATGAGAGGGAGGACAAGCATGGCCGACAGTTGGGCCAGGTAGAAAAAAGGTTAAATGGGGAGGAGTCAGAAGGGTAATTAACCTCCACCACCCATAGCTTGATTTTCAAGGAATACAGCAGTTGGTAGCTAGACACTCGACGAAGAACACACCTCGTATCCAGCCCTCGTTGCTTTGCCTAGGGGCCTATAGTTTTAACGTAACGTCGAAATTGTTTAATTACTTTTTCACAAGACTTATTGTTAATTAACTCACTATTCATTCGCTAGACGAGAATCAGTAAGGTGTCATTTTATAGGTGAGGAGAGGGCTGGCTGGAATTTACGAGTGTGTGTGTGTACGAGGGACAGTAAACGAGTGTGGAATTGACATTGAAATATACCAACTGGGTTGCTTGATTCCATTACTATTACGATAACGTAATTACCGTCTCCTGTGTGTGCGAGGGGAAGTGCTAGCTCGTGATAAATATATTAAAGTAAAGTAATATTACTGTCCACGTGTACTACGAGCGACCGAGGAAGCACGTGTGGAGAGGAGCGACGAGGAGTAAGTACCGTACGTATATAGCTATCTATTGGAGCGTGAACGGAAGTGTGTGTGTGTGATTATTTTATGATTGAATTTAATTATTCATTTTGTTGGCTTGGAATTTATTAATAAATAGAGAAAATTGGCATTTTTGTGTGGTAATTGACCCTTATTGCATGCTCTATAATCATACATATATAGCAGGACGAACCCAGAAATAAATTTATTGTGTTGGAGGGAAGGATACAGGGATATAACTCTGGGTAACTCGCTGCAGCCAACCAACGAGATTACATATTTCCAGCAAGGTAAGCTTTGGTAATTATTATAAGCTACATTCAGTTGATATCTAAACAGTCCACCCCCACAGTGGTGTAGTGTGGTATGGTGGTAGTGGTGGGGAAGGGAAAGTAGTATTGTTGATAGTGATAGTGGTAGTGTTGGTGGAGATTCGTAGTTTTGATACAGGCTAATATAGGACATAAATAGTGGTAGTGGTGGTAGTGGTAGTTGTGGGAATGGGAAAGTAATGGTGGTAGTTGTGATTTGACATAAATGGTTGTGGTGGTGGTGGTGGTGGAGATTCGTGAGTTGAGATACAGTGTTGGATAAAAAGTGGTGATGATGGTGGTGGTGATTTGTTAGTTGAGATACACTGTGGCATAAAAAGTGGTAGTGGAGGAGGAGGAGGAGGTGGAGGAGGAGGAGGTGGTGGAAGAAGTGGAGGTGGAGGAGGTACTTGGGATGTGATACAACATTATTATCTATATATTGGTGCACGTGTTGTTTTCGTCATAGAGGTGCAGTGGAAACCGTACAACATCCACTTCCATCCTGAATAAATTATGAATCCATATAGTGGCAGCGAACAGACAGGACTTTTCCCATTTGACTGTATAATTAATGAAAGACAAAAGCCGTGTCGGGAATATCGGTAAAAACAAGTGGTAGAAATAATAATAATATCGAATTGTTTGTTGATCTGATGGTGTGTTAAGGAGACCTGTGATGCAGTCAGAAAATTGGAGGTAAATGAGTCCTTCAAATATTGCCACGAAACATCATCTATAAGGAAGGAGCGTGTTTCGTGGCATAGATAGGAGGAATCAGAAGCCTGCAAATAATTAAGGGGAGACTGACTGACGCTCATGACGGTAAATCTGAGGGCTATTGAATCCTCCAAACTGTGCCACGAAACAGATATATACCTCATTAGTAACACTGAGGTAATTTGTTGTTTCCTGGTACAGACTGGAGGAATCAGTAGCCCTCAAGTGTACGAAAAATATGCTGCTTTCCCCTTAAGAGTTTGGTTTGTTATTTATTATTTAAGTCTAGAACGGATTGACGACACACACACACACACACACAACACACACACACACACACACACACACACACACACACACACACACACACACACACACACACACACACACACACATACAACACACACACAACACACACACACACACACGTTTCTCTCCCGACCCCATAGATATATAATTAATAATAGGTGATCAAAAAAGACGACAACTACATGTGTATATATAAGAACAGAAACGTATAGAAACTCCCTCCTACACTACTGGCTGGATCTCAACATGACTATCGGAGAGAAGAGGTGAGAGGACACTTTTTTTTATTGTGAATGTACTAAGGGAGGGTTAATGGTGGTGGGTGGGGGTTGCATGGGGTTAGGAGGTATGGTATAGATAGGGGGATGGGAGGGTTAATGGGGTAGGAGGAAGGGGGGGTTACATAGGGTTAGTAGGTATAGTATAGGGGGAGGATGGGTTTGTTGGATTTTAATAGGCGTCGAGTTAAGAAAACGTGATGGGTATCTATCTATCTTTTCTTTACCACTCCTCATCCTCATCCTCCCTTCTTCTCTTATCTCTTTCCCCTTCTTCTGTCCTCTCCTCCTCTTCTTTCCTTTCCTCCTCTCCTCTCATTTCTTCCTCTCCTCTCCTTTCCCCTTCTTTCCTTCTTTTATTATCTCCTTCCTCCTTATTCTCTCCTTTCCTCCTCCTCTTTCCTTTCCTCCTCCCCTCCTATCTCCCCTCGTCTATTCTTCGCCCCTCTTTTCCTCTTTCCCTCTCTGGTCTCTTATCCCCTTCTCTCCTCTACTCTATTTTCCCATTCTTCTGCTCCCTCCCCCCCCCCACTCTTTCCTTATAACCCCTCCAGGCTCCTTCATCCCACAAACCCCCCACTCCTTTCCCCCTACTACCCTCCCCACCCCTCCTTGCCATCCTTCCCCCACCACACATACACACAGACACACACACACACACACACACAGACACACACACACACACACACACACACACACACACACACACACACACACACACACACACGAGACAATCACCAGTTAATTCAGCGTTTGAGAGTTCGTCAGGAGGGAAACGCCCCCTGCAAATGAGACCTTCAGGGGGCCATACATTATTATCAGCAAGAGTAGGAGTCCACCCAGTTCCTCCAATGTAAACCAGAGAACAGAACACTCTATAAAGGTGGCGTTTCCTGGCACTGTTTGGAGGAATCAAAAGCCTTCAGTTAATATTCCAGGAGATATTATAATTCATTTCCACCCTCCAGGGAAATGAAGGAGGCGTCTGTCGTAAGGAGGTAAATTCGGTGTTGATAAATTTGGAGCAACTGATTCCTCCAAACTATTCCAAGCAAGAGAACACCATTATTTTTGCTCTCCTGGTCCTGTTGTTGCCTAGTCAAAAAAAAAAAATATATATGAGTGTCAAAGAAGGAACATTTGAAAACAAGATGAAAGAAAAGCTAAACCGTACAAAGAATAAATAAATAAATATATAAATACGTGTCTCAGGGAAGGAAAAATATATGTAGCTAAAAATCCATAAGTTGTGTTTGGTTAAGTACGGAAAGGTTTTATGTTAGGTTAGGCTATGTTATGTTATGTTATGTTATATTAAGTTATATATTAGCCTCTGGCTAGCACAGTGGTAAAGTCTGTGGCTGCAATTCCGTGGCCCCAGCGTTCGATCCTTGCTCGGGACACTGTTAAAAATACCACCCCTGTGAGCAGGGGGTGGGGGGTTTGAGTCAGCTGTCTGAGGTCTTCCTGCTTAGTCCAGCCATAGCCGAAAGCCTGACTCGGGTCCTCACGTGGGTGGAGTGGTTGCTGGGCCATACATTACATCCTTGTGATGTGTGCTATAGTGTGTTTCATACACACAGTGTGTGCTACACTCTGTCCCAGTGACTGCCACTCGCTGGCACCTTTAATAACCTTTAATATTTAGGTTACATTACATTACATACGTCGCATTACATTATATAAGATATGATCGAATTGTGAAGATGCCCGAATTCCCAGGTAGGTTAGATTAGATTAGATAAGATAAAATTAGACAGGTTCAAATTGTCAAGATACCCGAATCGTGATGGAGAGAGAGAGAGAGGAGAGAGAGAGAGAGAGAGAGAGAGAGAGAGAGAGAGAGAGAGAGAGAGAGAGAGAGGAGAGAGAGAGAGAGAGAGAGAGAGAGAGAGAGATGTATGTATGTATGTATGGATCCTGTAAACGTGTATGAGAATTGGTGGCTTCTGGTTCCTCCTGACTATGCATGAAAACAAACTCCTTCCATATAGTTGGTGTTTCGTGTCGATATATGAAGGACACGTTACCTCCAATTTCCTGACTTCATCACGTATACTTTTGATACATTGGAGCGCATTTTTCCTCCAAAATATGCCATAAACAGGACCAGATTAACAAAAATAATGGTGAATGAACTGTTGCTTGAAATAGTTTGGAGGAATCACTTGCTTCAGATTTACCACCCAACACTGTAATGTATGTACAGTCGCGGTCAATAATAATCAGCCACGTATGGATATCTCAAACAATTTACTGTCTAATGTTTTCCCCGTTCACATATGATGTTGTTTTAAATAGTGTGTAGCTGCTTGTATTAAATCAAAAGATGGCAGTCAACCTATTTATTGGAAAGTTTATCATCTAAGGAACAGAGAGAAGCTGTCAAACTCTTACGTAAGTTTCCCATATATGTATGATTCTATATGACCCGCGACTGTACGTACCTCCCCATTAAGAAATAGTCTAGTACAGTTTGTTCCACGGACGCCTGATTGTAACGATTCGTCTCCATGGTATTAGCCAGTCCACCCTGCCAGCCTCCCAATCAATCAATCCATCATAACGACCCAATTGTTATTTTAGTTATCCATCTGTGTTGTGGGTTTAGTGTTCAGCCAAATTGGACGAGAACCAGTTTGGGTTTGGCGTCAGTAAGGCCTAAAGAGTCTGGGGTCATTTTTTTTATTGGTCGTGTTATGTTTGATTTTTTTTTTTTTCATTTATTATTATTTTTTTTTTATTTTTTTTTTATTTTTTTTTGTAGAGACGATTTATGGTATGTGGAGGTGAGAAAGAGGGAAGAGGTAGGTAGCTAGGGAGAGAAGGAGGAGGAGTGGAGGAGGAGTGGTATTGGAAGGTTTGGGGTTAAGAGGGGCAGGAGGAAGGGGAGGGAG
>JAWZYT010004492.1:0-17500 GCA_034508575.1 Petrolisthes manimaculis
ATTGACTCTACGTAATCAATCAAACGTTTTAGGAGCATTAGGAATATTATTTTTTCGGAAAGTCGAGGGAATGTCTTAGGCCGAGATATTTCCATTATTTTAAGAAGCCAGACTAACAAAAATAAAATAAAAAAATAAAATCAAGAAGCATGGAAAGACTTAGTGTTGACTCAGTGTTTAAGATTTACTGAAAGGCAGAGAGAAAATTTATAGGGAAGAGAGAGAGAATACTTATAGGGGCGAGAAACGTGACGTTATTATGGAGACTAAAAAGCCTTAAGGGAAGGTATGGGATGGGAAGGGAAGGTATGGGTAGGGAAGTTTATGGGATGGGATGGGAAGGGAAGGTATGGGAAGAGTAGGGAAGGTATGGGATGGGATGGGAAGGGAAGGGAAAGGAAGGAAAGGGATGGGATGGGAAGGGAAGGGAAGGGGAAGTCAGGTAAGTTTTTTAGGAGGGGGAAGAGAGCCTAATGATGACCAGCCTCAAAGAGAAAGAAACACCATTAAGAAGGAGAGGTACAGTGGTGGTAAATTTGAAGTAAAGGATTCCTCCAAACTATTCCAGGCAACAGGATACCATTATTATTATTTTTTTTTTCATTTGTTCATCTGACCCTGTTTTCTGGCATACTTTGGAGGAATCAAGGCGCTCCAATCTTTCCAAAGTACCGTATACTATCCCCTTAAGGTCCTCCCGTGGCCGATCCTTCATTTTCCACTCTTCTGACCACCACTAAAAAAAAAAAAAAAAAAAAAAAAAAAAAAAACTACTACCACCACTCTACCACTTTCACCATCACCTCTTTGCTGCCATTACTACCACTACCACAACCACTCTACCAATATTATTACCATCACCCCTATTCCACTACTACCACCATCACAACCACTCTACCACTACTATCACCATCACCACTCAACCACTACTACTACTACCACCACCACCACCACAACTCAACCACTACTACCACCAAATTACCACTATCACCATCACACCACTGTTTAATACTACTACCACCACCACAACCAATACTCTTCCAACTACCATGCACCATCACTCTACCATTACCATTATAACCACACCAACACCACTTCCAACTACCATTACCATCAATACCTTTCACTGACGGGACACCACCAATGGCAACGCTTATCAATCGTCACATTTGAGTCCAATAACAAAAATAAAAAAATAAAAAAATATGTAAATAAAAGGCATAACAATAGATTTGATGTGGGTCACCTCCTACTCCCTCCCTCCTCCCCCTACTCCTCCTCCCTCCTTCCTTCCTCCTCTCCCTCCTCCTCCTACTCCCTCCTCTCCCCCCTACTCCTCCTCCCTCCCCTCCTTCCTTCCTCCTCCTCCCCCCCTCCTCCCTCCTCCCTCCCCTACTCGTCACTCCTCCATTCCCCTCCCCTCCCCCTATATATATCTTCCTTTTTCCTTTCCCATTCTCCCCTACACACACACACACACACACACACACACACACACACACACACCATTATTGACGTGAGTGAAGGGGAATGGTGGGGGGACTGGGATCATTAAAGGAAGGAAGGAAGGAAGGAAGGAAGGCAAGTGACTGACATTTCTACCATCGTCCCTCACCCTACAACAACAACAACTACAACTACTACTACTACTACTACTACTATTACTATTTTTACTACTATTACTACTACTACTATTACTACATCTACTACTATTACTACTACTATTTCAACTACTACTATTATAACGATTTTTCACATTTTCCCTACCCCATACAACATCCCTACCCTACTCACTGTCCCTATCCCACACACTGTCCCTTCCCCACACACTGCTGTCCCTATCCCATACAAAATCTCTATTCCACACAGTCCCTATCCCATACAAAATCCCTATCCCAAACGAAAATCCCTATCCCAAACACTATCCCTATACACCACATACTGTCCCTACCCCACACACTACTGTCCCTACCCCCTATCCTCGTAGCCCACACTGCTGTCCCTACCCCTATCCTCGTAGCCCACCTGCTGTCCCTACACCACACACTGTCCCTACCCCACACACTGTCCCTACCCCACACACTACTGTCCCCTACCCCTATCCACCCTCGTAGCCTAAACCAAGCACCACTGGAGGACGAGGGAGACTTTATTGACAACATGGCACTATTGCTTCTTCAGGTCAAAGGCTACACCGAAGGCTGGGTTGGTTATTAAAGGCTCCTATACTCCTCTCCCTGTGTGTGTGTGTGTGTGTGTGTGTGTGTGTGTGTGTGTGTGTGTGTGTGTGTGTGTGTGTGTGTGTGTGCTTGGCTCTGGGTTTCATCTCGTCCTCCATCACCTCATCCTTCTCATCTTTACCCAGGAAAAACAACCACCATCTTTGTGCCACCTCATTACCACCACTACCACTACTACTACTACTTTTGTACCTACCACCTCTACTACTACTATTTGTAACTACCACCCCCCATCACTACTACTATTGTACCTACCACCACCACTACTACTACTACTAATACATATGATACTACGCTCACCACTACCACTACTACTACTACTACAAATACTACAACTCTCACCACTACCACCACCACTACTACTACTACTATTACTACAAATACTACTACTCTCACCACTACCAGCCACCACTACCACTACCACTACTACCACTTACCACTACTACCACTACTACTATCCTTTCGCCTCACCACCAACACCAACACCACCACCTTTCCTCGCTTCCCAATACCCGGTCGGTGCATATGTCAGGGACAGATAGTTCGGCCGGGAGCAGGGGGGGGGAGGGTAGGGAGTGTGTGGGGGGATAGCTGCAAGACGGAGAGAGAGAGAGATGGAGAGAGAGAGGAGAGAGAGAGAGAGAGAGAGAGAGAGAGAGAGAGAGAGAGAGAGAGAGAGAGAGAGAGAGAGAGAGAGAGAGAGAGAGAGATGAGGGGGCTAATCTCCACTCTCACATACTCAACAGGTAGTCTCTCCTCTCCATATATATACGTGACATCCTGAGACCACTACCTAATTCTCTCTCTCTCTCTCTCTCTCTCTCTCTCTCTCTCTCTCTCTCTCTCTCTCTCTCTCTCTCTCTCTTTCTCATAAACATAGTGGTGAGGGATTTAGAAGTGGTAGAAAAAAAAAAAAAAATCACCACGTGGGATGATTACATTAGCCTAAAAAAATAAACAAAGTTGAGTTTTCTATTGACACCTACAGACAGATTGTTTATTATTCTGTAAAGCGTGTGAGGTACTGTAGATGTTGTTTCCCTTTCACCTTTCTACTCTGTTTACCAATTCCTCTGATGTAACTACTTATATCCCCCACCCATCTCCTTCTTTAGACCAGATCCCCTACCCCACACCCCATACCCCCTGCCCCACACCCCCTGCCCCACACCCCCTGCCCTACACCCCCTACCCCACACCCTGCCATCCATTCTCTTCCCCTATTCCAACCTTGTCATTCCCCCTATTATTTTTCCCCCTGTATACCCTTTCTTTTATTAATCTAGTCCCATTTTTTTTCTCCTTCCTGCCTTCCCCTGCCAACTCTTTTCCCTGTGTACCCTCCCTTCCCTTTCATTAATCTGTAGTCCTTTCTCCCTGCCTGCCCCAGTCCCTGATCCTATGTGCTTGCACCCGAAACAAGCTCAAAAACTTATTGCTTTCATATCCGTGGTGAGAGGCAGAGTGCAGGGAGAGATGGAGGCAGTGTGTGTGTGTGTGTGTGTGTGTGGAGTGGGAGAGTGTGGATGAGGAAGGGATAGAGTAAGTGCATGTGTGGAGGGAGTGATGGAGGAAGGAAGGGAGAGGGAGTGTGGATGAGGAAAGGAGGGTGTGTGTGTGTGTGTGTGTGTATATATATATATATATATATATATATATAAGAAAAGAAGGGAGGGAGGGAAAGTAGATTAGAAAGGGGTGGAGGAAAGGTGACTGTGAGTGTGAGGGTTAGGAGGAGGAGACTGAGGGAGGGTTAGGAGGGAGGGGATGAGGGAGGGAGAGATTGGAGAAGAGGAGAGAAAGGGGGCTTAAAGGTAGCATGCATGAGGGAAGGGAGGGAGGAGAGAGACCGAGACAGACAGAAAAGCTGGAGAAAGCCTGAAGGAATGAAGTTAATGAAACTAATTATGAGAGAGTACGAGTGAAAGAGAGGAGCACAGAGAAATAAGATACCAGAGGAGAGTGGAGGAGGGGAGGAAATGGAGAGGAATAGGAGAGACGATGGAGGTAGGGAGAGTGGGGAGAGGATGGTGGAAGGGTGTGTGTGGAAATGGAGAGGAATAGGAGAGACGATGGAGGTAGGGAGAGTGGGGAGAGGATGGGGGAAGGGTGTGTGTGGAAATGGAGAGAAATGGTTGAGAAAAAGTGGGAAAAAAATGCGAGACAAAAACCGAGGAGGAATGAGAACTGAGGGAAAGGGTGAAGGATCTGGGAGGGAAGAAAAAGAGGAAAAACGTGAGAAACAGGGTAGGAAATCAGGCGGGAAGGTGGGAGGTAAAAAAGACAGACAGACAGACAGACAGACAGAGAGACAGTAGCGGAGAAGAGGGGAAAGGAGAGGAAAGGAAAAAAGAAGAGGAGAGGAAAAAAAAAAGAGGGGAGGAGAGAAGAGAAGTGGAGTTCACAGAGTGGAGTGAGTGGTGGTCCTTGCCTGCCTGCCTGCCTGCCTCTCTACCTGCCTGCATCTCTGCCTGCCTGCCTTCTCTACCTCACAACTTGCCTGCTGCCTGCCTCTCTGCCTGCTTCTCTCCCTGCTTCTCTGCCTGCCTGCCTGCCTGCTCGTCTCACCACCATAATGGCAGTGGTCTTATCTTGAGGCATAGTAGTGTTCCTATTCTTTCCTTTCCCATCTTTTCTTTCCTTTCTTTTCCCATCTTTCTTTTCCTTTCCTTTCCTTTCCCATCTTTTATTTCTTCTCCCATCTTTCTTTTCCTTTCCACCTTCCTTTTATTTCCTTTCCCATCCTTTATTTCTTTTCCCATCTTTTATTTCCTTTCCCATCTTTCATTTCCTACCTTTACTTACTTATACTTTCTTTTCCTTCCTTCTATTTTTCCTCTTCCACCACCTTCGCCTTTCCTCTTATATTCCTCTCCTTATTTTTTTCCACACACTTCCTTTCCTCTATTGAATTTAATCCTCTCTTACTCACATCCCTCTTCGTCTACCCTCTACATATTCCTTCGTTTTGTTTTTGTTATTATCTCTCTTCTCTCTTCCTCCTTGCATTCCAACTTGTCCATCTCTTCCTTCCTCCTCTTTCTTATCTACTTATGTCTGTTCTTCTTCCTCCTCTTTCTTGTCTGCCTATGTCTCTTCTTCCTTCTCTTTCTCGTCTTTCGGTAATATGTATACTTGGTGAGTGTCTGTATACACTTCAAAATATACGTGTGTGTGTGTGTGCGTGTGTGTGTGTGTGTGTGTGTGTGTGTGTGTGTGTGTGTGTGTGTGTGTGTGTGTGTGTGTGTGTGTGTGTGTGTGTGTGTGTGTGTGTGTGTGTGTGTGTGTGTGTGTGTGTTTGCAAGTATATAATTAACATCACGTTCAAAATGCGCGTGTTGCAACAATTGCGTGCGAGTCCTCCTCCCGCTCTATATAACCTTTACGTGCGTGTGTTGCGTGAGTGTCTGGTGCGTGTGGTATGTGAGAATCAAGCAACGTAGGTGTGCGTGTGGTGTGTGTGTGTGTGTGTATCATGATGAGATGAGTGGAATCTCTTTTTACTGTTAATGTTTGTTGTGTTTCCCTGCATGGTGGTGTTCGTGTGTCTGTGTATAATTCCGTGTGTGTGTGTGTCTGTGTATAATTCCGTGTGTGTGTGTGTCTGTGTATAATTCCGTGTGTGTGTGTGTGTGTGTCTGTGTATAATTTTGTGTGTGTGTGTGTCTGGGTATAATTCTGTGTGTGTGTGTGTGTGTGTGTGTAAAAGGGTCATCCAGGTACCATGTGTATTTAGGTACATATCCTATCACCTAAACTCACCCCACCCTCAATTCTCACCTTAAACTTCCCACACACCCTGCCCCTAACACCACAATAATCCCCATCCCTACCCACCCACCCCACCCCTCACATTCCCCCTACCCTAAAACCCACTCCTTCATTCCCCCAGCCACCCCCAAATAATTTCCCCCCTATACTTCCCACCCCAACCTCACACCTCCCCCTCCCCTTACTCTTAACTAATGACACACGACACGACAAACTTACACGTCAAATTACAAGGAATGAAAGCCAACGCCAGTCCATTCCAACAAGGTTCCCTGTGATCGTGTATAAAAATTGGAGACTTCTGATTCCACTCGACTGTGCCAGGAAACATGCTCCTCCTTCCTTCCCTGTAGGTACGGCGTGTTTCTTGGCAATACCTGAAGGACTCGTTTATCTCCAATTTTCTGACTATATACATCATCACAGGGACCTTACTTACTTAACCACAAACTAAAAAATGCATAAATACACATAAACATAAATAAATACATACACACACACAGAAATGGATTTACAGACAAGAGTGAAGGAATGAAAGTGTGAACGAATTATAGGTACTTGTCTAAATACATTACGAGCATACGGTGCCAATACAAAGTTCCGTTATTAATTATTGATATATTTCATTCGTCGTCATAATGATACGGAAATTAATCACAAAGCATTCCGATGAATTTATTGACGCAGTAATGTTGGATGATGATTGTGTATGTTGATGTATGTTGGTTGGTGTTGGTGTATGTTGTGTATGATGTGTTTCTTGGTGTGTGTTGGATGATGATGATGTATGTTGGATGATGTTGGTGTATGTTGTGTATGTTGTGTATGTTGGTGTATGTTGGTTGGTGTCTTCAAGGCCACCCACCCAACAATACTGCCTCTATTTATCAAGTCGACAACAATATACAACCACCATTACCATCATCATCATCAATATTATTCTTCCCCCTACCGTCGCAACCATCATTCCTACCACCATCACTATCGCTGACACACATTCATCACTAACACCACCACCACCAACACCATCATTATTATCAATATCACTACTGCCACCACCACCACTACCACTACCATTACCACTACCACTACCACTACCACTACCACTACTGTCATTACTACAACAATAATACCACGAGAGATTAACCACCACACAAACACACACACACACACAAACACACAACACACACAAACACAACAAACACAACACACAAATACACACAAACACACGACATACAAAACGCACAAACACACAAAAAAAAAATACATATAATGAGATAACTGGAGGCTCAGACATCACACATTATAATTTAACCAACAACTCCATAAAATAAAAAATGATATAGTATGAGAGAAAGTGACCAATGAAACTAAATGAGTGGAAATATGACACTGAAAAAAATGAACCAGTACATAGATAGATAATAGAACTACATTCATTAAGTCATTTATTCATTCATGTTATTCTTTTGTATTCATTATTGTTTTCGTGTCATCTTATCTCTTGGTTATTCATGTTCTGTTATCAGTGGTGCTGCGTTGACTCACCGGTGTGGCCTAATGTCCCTTCCTTATCAGTGGGTAAAATATAATGTGTCCAATATGATATCTCCCTCACACTAATTATCATTTTGAAACTGCAAATTCAGAGCCTGCTTTATTTTTATCAGGCTTGTAATTATTATATTCACTGGCCCTTGATTACCTTTTTGACGTTCTATTCTGGGAGAGATTTTTACTGTAATTTCTTTGGTATTAATTTGCTTTATCATCATAATCATGCTTGCTTGATTTTTAATATTAATATAATATTCTTTTTTTTTATATTAATTTCGTTCCATATTTTTACGTTTTTCTTCACTGTTGTTTTCTTTATATTATTATTATTATTATTATTATTATTATTATTATTATTATTATCATTATTATTATTATTATTATTATTAATATTATTTTTATTATTATTATTATTAATATTATTTTTATTATTATTATTATTATTGTTTATGTGTGTGCCTTTGCTCAGTGGTTAGCGCGTCATTGAACCAAGATGTCGCATACATGTGTAGTAAAGAGTGGAGACACATTTACAAACGAGTAAGTGGGAAGTGGAAGAGAGAAGAGAGAAAGAACTCCCAAGAACTTCAGGTGACAGAAAGTTAAGAAGGGAAGGAAATGGACTCTGCTAGCTGCCTTCACTCCCCCCCTCCCAGAACACCCTCCTCCCCCTCCCCCTCCCCCTCCCAGTATACCCTCCAATGTAACTCCAAGGCACTCCAATGTAATAAAAGTGAATTACCCCCTTAATTAAGAGTGGTAGGGAAAGCTAAAAACAGTATAGATAAGTGGGAAGTGTTGAGGGATAGAGGAAGAGGGGAAGAGGAAGAGAAGAGGGGAAGAGGAAGAGAAGAGGGGAAGAGGAAGAGAAGAGGGGAAGAGGAAGAGAAGAGGGGAAGAGGAAGAGAAGAGGGAAAGAGGAAGAGAAGAAGGGAAGAGGAAGAGAAGAGGTGTATATTAGTGGTAGAGGAGGGTGGCGTGTGTAAGGGTGGATGAAGAGTGAGAATTATAGAGAGATATGGAGTAGGCTGGCGTGTAGGGATGACAGAGTAGTAGGAATGTATAGGTGTGATAAAGGAGAAGGTGTGTGTGTGTGTGTGTGTAGTGAGGTGTATGTACTGTATGTATGTGTATATGTATGTATATGTATGTGTATATGTGTGTGTAGTGAGGTGTGTGTGTATGTGCATGTGTGTGTAGTGAGGAGTGTCTGTAGTAATATGTGTGTATGAATGTATGTGTGTGTGTGTAGTGAGGTGTGAGGAGTGTCTGTAGTAATATGTAATATGTATGTATGTATGTATGTATGTGTGTGTGTAGGTGAGGGAGTCCATCCGTGCCTACTGACCAATGAATGATTAACCCCAACACACATCCACCAACCCACACTGGGAATAATGATCCACCATTAATGATATATTGTACACTCCTCCCCCGAATCCTTTACCCTTTAAATATTCACTAGTGCTCCCTCTATCGACAGCCACTACCTTCACATTTATTTACTTTTTTTATTTACTTATTATTTTCATTTATTATCTTTTTCTCTTTGCTTCTGGCTGATGTTTTTTTTTTTTTTTTTTTTTCCTGTGCATCATCACTTGGTACCCTTTCCCTGCCCCTATATTCTGTGTTAGTGTCTCTTACTGTTCTTACTGTCCTTATTATTCCTTGTCAGCCCCTACTCACGCCACCCTTATACGTCAGTGTACTTGGATTTCCCTTCCCTGTCCCTACTTTACTCCCTCATCTCCCTATTACTCCCTTAGCCCTCCCTTCATTACCATGCCCTTCCCTATCTTCTTCTTTATGCCTAAACCCTGTCTCAATTTCATGTATCCTTTTGGCCTAGTCTCCCCAGCCCTCCCTGTACTCGGCCCTCCCTGTACTCGGCCCTCCCTGTACTCGGCCCTCCCTGTACTCTGCCCCCTCTCTACTCGGCCCCCTCTCTACTCTGCCCCCTCCCTGTACTCTGCCCTCTCTCTACTCTGCCCCCTCTCTACTCTGCCCTCCCTGTACTCTGCCCTCCCTCTACTCGGCCCCCTCTCTACTCTGCCCCCTCTCTACTCTTCCCCCTCTCTATTCTGCCCCATCAACCCACACCTTGCCCTTCCTACAATCGCTTCCCCTTGACCCTTCCTCCTTCAACTGCTCCCTTGGCTTCCTTCCTTCCTTGCTGTGTGTATTGCTCCTCTCTTCCTCCTTTTTATCGGCAATCATTCTCATCTCCTTTCTCCTTCTCTTTGTATTTTTCTTCTTCTAACTCAACCAATTTATTCATCTATCTTTCCATAAATATTCGCCTCTATTTTCTCTGTCTGTCTCTCTCTCTCTCTCTCTCTCTCTCTCTCTCTCTCTCACAGTTTCTCTCCCTCTCCATCTCCATCTCTCTTCCATCTTCCTTGGTAGCTACATTTGTTTCCACGACCCTTGTTCCCTCCTCCATGCCAGGAAATAGTACCTCTTCTCACGAATACCTTTTCTCTCCCACGGGCACCACTTTCTCCTTCTCCCTCCCTCCCTCCCTCCCTCACTCTTTCTAAGGGTATTTCTTTTCCTTCCCGATCTCTCTCCTCAGCTTCAGTTCTTACCGGCAGAGTGAGTTTCAGCAGTGAAGGCTCATTTGGTTTATATTTATACCTCGGTGGTAGTGTAATCGGGGAATTAATTAAAGGGAATGTTGATCACTGCCTCACCAAATCTATGAGTATCCATCCTAACTTAATGCCCAATGTACCGTAATTATAGTGTACCATAACCTAAACTTTAACCAGGGATTCCTTACTCAGATATGCTTCGCTTTCAGTAAATGCCAAGATATACGATTGGGCTAATTGGCTGTGATGAATAACTAACTATAGTAATGTGCACTGCCTTGATTCTCATGTACCGTATAATATGTGACACAAGTACACATTTTAATATTAAGGGGGATAGTATACTATATAGTTAAAGAAACACCCTTGATATTATAATGCACAGAACAGACGGCAGTACAGTACGGTCAGCTAAACAACAACAACAACAAGAAATAGAAACACATAACACACTACTCACTCTCTGGTCCTGAGGCTATTCCCCCTCGCTACAGCCCACTGCTAGCCAATTCCTGGGACACACTCCTCAGAATAGACCTTTCTCTCTTTCTCTCTCTCTCTCTCTCTCTCTCTCTCTCTGTGTGTGTGTGTGTGTGTGTGTGTGTGTGTGTGTGTGTGTGTGTGTGTGTGTGTGCTTCTGTCTCTGTATCTCTCTCTGTGTACCTCTGTTTCTCTCTGTGTCTGTGTCTGTGTCACTATTTTCTCAACAAAGTCCATTCCCTGTCCCCTCGTTGTCTGTCTTCCTCTCTCGCTTTACAGTTGTATCGGTGTTGAGTTTGACCCCCTTCCTTCCCTCCGTTTCCTGAGCCTTCCTTGTCCTCACTCTTTCACGCGCATTCTTTTGTCTCTGTTGTTCTACTCGTGCTTCATTCTACTTCCTGTCCTTGCCTCGTTCTCCCTGCCTTCCTAATATATTTCACTGCACCCCTCCTCGTACACCAAGACTCGCATGACAAGCCGACATCTATATCACCTTGTTTTGCTGGGATGATAAATGTCTTGCGGGCCATTAAAAAGCGTCCACGTACAATGCACCTCACGTTATAATCTTCTTTTCATTTTTTACTGTGTGTATTATACTTATTGACCCCGGCAGTATTGAGAGAGTGTTTACGTTCCTACATGAGAAGCTATATAATGACTATGTGCAGTATATACACCGTCATTTAGAAGGGAGAATGGTGAGGTACTTATGTTGATATTTTTCTATTCTTTCAGGTAAGGCTGGAGTTAGTTGGAGAGACACACACACAATTCTCGCACACACACATACACTCACACACACACTCTCACACTCTCTCTCTCTCTCTCTCTCTCTCTCTCTCTCTCTCTCTCTCTCTCTCTCTCTCTCTCTCTCTCTCTCACACGTTTGTTCGCTATAGGTAAGGTAAGTAGATGCAAGTAATTTTAGCAAAAATAATTAAATGCCACAGGTAATTAAGTAAGCACAAGTAAGTCTGCCAATAAGTATGTCGAACAACAACATGCTTTTTGATGAGTATATAAGATGTGTGCGTATGTGTGTGTGTGTGTGAGAGAGAGAGAGAGTGTGTGTGTGTGAGAGAGAGAGAGAGTGTGTGTGTGAGTGAGAGAGAGAGAGATAATTTGTGTGTGTGTGTGTGTGAAGCAAATTGGTACTACACAGACAAAGCATAGTGCATTACCTCATCATTTATGTTGGGACTGCCTAGTAATGGGCCTCTGATGACTGTGATCCCTTCTGATATCGATTCCTTCCTACACGACTCACAGAACACCAACAAACACCAATCTCGCTCACAGAACACCAACAAACACCAATCACGACTCACAGAACACCAACAAACACCAATCTCGCTCACAGAACACCAACAAACACCAATCACGACTCACAGAACACCAACAAACACCAATCTCACTCACAGAACAACAACAAACACCAATCACGACTCACAGAACACCAACAAACACCAATCTCACTCACAGAACAACAACAAACACCAATCACGACTCACAGAACACCAACAAACACCAATCTCGCTCACAGAAACGAGTGCCCTGGGAATGCGTCTCTCATAAGGGAAATTGAGAGACAGGAAATACGTGGCTTGGGTGTGAACTAAATAACCAAACCAAAACATATACGAACTGGCCAGTGATGAAACTCTCCCACGCTGACATACCTACCTACCTACCCTACCTACTCTCTCTCTCTCTCTCTCTCTCTCTCTCTCTCTCTCTCTCTCTCTCTCTCTCTCTCTCACATACACACGCATACACCAATCCCTCAATTAGTCATGCCATGAATTTTTTAAGACTTCAACATTTTCATACCATTTGATCCTGACCAGAGTCCACCCATAGAGTGAGTGAGTGAGTGAGTGAGTGAGTGAGTACGTAGTGAATGAACAACTGACCATGCCCTGACCCGCTCACAGTGTATTTGTTATCTGTAGTGAGTGAGTGAGTGAGTCAGTGAGTGAGCGAGTGTGTGAGTGAGAGATGGTACCCTTACTTGCTCCTTATAGTTTGTGAATGTGTGAGTAAGTGTGCGAGTGTGTGTGAGAGTGAGAGAGTGTGCGAGTGTATGTGTGAGAGTGAGAGAGTGGGTGTGTGTGTGTGTGAGAGTGAGAGTGAGAGTGTGTGTGTGTGTGTGTGTGTACCCTTACTTGCTCCCTATTGTCTATTCGTGGTATGCTGGCTGGAGGAGGGAATATTAGTCGTTTGATGGTTTAGTTAGTTTAGCTTGTTAGTGTGGGTGATGTGGAAGGTTACCAACTCCTGCTTAGTCAGTGTAAACAATTATAAACACGTCCCATACGAATTCAGGAACGTTATGATCATTTTACATCATTTCTGTGGTTGTAAATTATATTGCAGTAATGTGGAATATTATCTATTATTACAGTAAAAAGATCAAGTTATATTTTACTTCTGTTCTGTTTTGTTGTTCAAGTTGTTATTAAAGTCATAAGTTAAAGAAGAACAAAAGCTCATCGACACGACTTTTTTGCAACACCTGGTCTGCTGTGTCACGTAAAGGTCAGTCATGCCAAAACCCCATCAACCCCATCAACCCCATCAACTCCATCAACCCCATCAACTCCATCAACTCCATCAACCCCATCAACCCCATCAACTCCATCAACGGATCCACCCGAAACAACAACACACATTAAGGCAAAAAGAACCTCTGTTTGGTCCATGTGCAGGGGCTACTGATTCCTCAAAACTATCTCGGGGGAAACAGATTACTTCAATGTTACTCTTATACAGGGGATCGATCTGTTTCATGCACATATTTTGGAGGATTCAGTAGCTCCCCTTCTCCACCCCCCACCACCTCCTCTAATTTACCATCAAGACTTTTCTACCTTCTCTGTTAAGGTGATAATTCTATGTTGGTACATTGGAGTGCCTTGATTCCTCTACTAAAGTATGCCAGGAAACAGGACCAGAAGAGCAAAAATAATAAGTGTTCTGTTGCTCGAAATAGTTTGGAGGATTCCGTTACTCCAGATTTACCAACACAAATCTTGCCCCTTAATTAAGGACCCTGTGTTCGTGTATGAGTGTTCGTGGCTTCTGATTCCTCCATGTCATGCCACGAAACAAACTCCTTCCCTATAGGTGGTGTTTCGTGGCAATATTTGAAGGACTCGTTTATCTCCAATTTTCTGACGACATCACAGGGTCCCTTAACTTGACCGTAACTAGGACTTAAACACAGAGTAACCCCACCGTGACTAGAGAGACTGGGTCGTATTTACTGGGTTGTTATTAGCGAGGCACATAAGCAGCCGAGGTATAACGAAACGGGGTCTAGGTTGCTTAGTATAGCAGTTGTGGTGGTTGATATCATGTTACAAGGTAATGAGTATAGTGAGCACACGTGGTACACACACAGGTACACATACACACAGGTATACACACATTCACACACACAGGTACACACACACACACGTACACATACACACACAGGTATACACACACACAGGTATACACACACACAGGTACACACACACACACAGGTATACACACAAACACAAACACACACACACACACGAGAACTTGCATACAAACATGGTAATTACGTAAAGCCACACAGGTACACACACACACACACACACGAACACAGACACGCGAGCTTACACACCTACATACTGCTGGGACCAATCATCTTTTTTGTACACATTAGTCTGGAATGCATCTGGACGTCCGTGCGAAAAGTTGGCAAAGATTTGTTAATTTGTTAAGAAATGACAGTAAAAAAAAAAATGGGATGGGTTCTGTTTTATAGCACTGTTTAGAAAACCAGGTAGATTCCACACCACCCCAACACACACACACAGATACACACACACACACACACACTTTAAAGTAAGCTGTCCTTTCGGTACAATGGCCTACTGTGCTGGTGTTCACATACTGGCTTAAAGGGGTAATGTGTATGTCGTGGGTGGTTGGGTATGTATGTTTGTTGTTGTCGATCCTCTACATGGCTATTTCAGTAAGTAAGTTGGTGTAAGGAAACCCACCACCCACCACCAAGGTACACCTCTATGTATGTATGTATGTTCACTATATGAGTAATAAGGGATCTGTTGTATAGCAGAGTTTGGTCAAAATAATTACGATCCCTTTCATCAAAACATGTGCCTAATTAGCATTTGTTGGTTTATATGTTAACAATATGGTAAAGTTTCAGCACACACACGCACACACACACACACGCGCACATGCAAACGCACACACACATACACACACACACACGATTCTGTTACATATTCAAAAAGAGCTACAATTTCATCACTCTGATGTTTACAGAATTGCCAACAATTGCATACATACATACATACATAAATATTCGCATGGTCACAGGTAAGTCGACAAAGAGCATGAAAGATAAACAGTAGAGGATGACACAAGGCAATATATATATATATATATATATATATATATATATATATATATATATATATATATATATATATATATATATATATATATATATATATATATATATATATATATATATATATATATATATATATATGCATGATACTCACACTATGTATGTCTTCTTCTTTGGCTTAAAAATAGCAGGAGAGGTAAGGAAATATCATGTGCAATTCTTTTAAAGATGCTTAACCACGTTGAAAGAAAAATGTGGAAAGGGGGGGGGAGTGTAGAATACTTGTAAAAGTCGACTTAGGACCGAGATAGCGTCAAAACCCTTATCATTGCTTATCCCACAATCACTGAAGGATGCTTGTATTCTTCCTACGAGAGAGAGAGAGAGAGAGAGCGTGATGAGGATATAGTGGAGAGATTTATGAAGGAAGGATAAGGCAATAGAAATAAAGAAAAGAAAAGAGAGACAGAGACGGAGACAGAGAGACAGAGACATAAATGTGTGTGTTTGTGTGTGCTTCTAAGACTGTGTGAGTATGTGTGTGTGAGAGTGGGAAGGTTGGAGGAGGAGGAGGAGGAGGAGGGGGAGGAGGAGGAGGAGGAGGAAGGCACAAGAAAGGCGGCAGGAAGCCACTTGTACCCACATTACCATACTTTAAGATTATGTACCGCCTACTTACACACACACTTCATCTCCTACAGCACTTGGCAGGGGGTGGGGACGGGGGGGGGCTGGAAGGGGAGAAGGTAGTGGTATAGGAAAGGGGAAGGAACCGTGCACGACGTGAGAGGGAGGAAAGAGGACGAAATTTGGAATGGAGAGGAAAATGGATAGACACAGAGAGAGAAAAAAAAAGAGGGATGAAACAGAAAAAAGGGGAGATAGATGTGGAAATGAACAGAATGGAATAAAACATTGAATAGGATGAGGGGGGAAAAAGGCGAATGAAACAGACGAGGAGACATACAGAGGAAGACACAAGTTTAACAAGAGGCAGCAAAAAGGGGAAAGAAAAAATGCCGAGACACAAAAATGGGAAAGGGAGGGAGAGAGAAGATGGACAGAGGAGAAAGAAAATAAGGTGAAAAAGGGGGATAGGGGAAGGGTGAAGGGTAAAAAAAGAGGAGGGAAAGGTAAAAGAAAGTGAGTGGCAGAGGGGGACAAGAGACATAGACAGACAGATAGAGAGAATTGTTAACAGACATAGACAGACAGACAGACAGAGAGAATGGTCAACAGACAGAGACAGACAGGCAGAAAGACAGAGAGAAAAGTCAACAGGCAGACAGACAGAGAGAAAATAGTGAACAGACAGACAGAGACATACAAACAAATAAACAGACAGACAGACGAAACGATAAACAAATCATATCTAACCAATGACGTAATCTCCTTAGTTGATGTATAACCAATAACAGAGTGAGGGGGGGGGGGAGGGGGGAGAGAAAGGCCCTCATATTTTCATGGGTGAATAATTATTAAGTATTCAAATAGGTCATGATCAATATCCACAAAGTAAGGCTGGGAATAACTCTGGATCTACACACAAACCTGTAAGTTATTCATCCCTCCCTCGCTCACTCTACTCTCACACCCTCCCTCACTCACTCTACTTACTCACACATACTGTCATACTCACTCACCCTACTCTCACACCTTTCCTTCCTCACCCTACTTAACTCACCCACCCACACACACCCTTCCTTCCTCACCTTATCTAACCCCTACATTCTCACTCACCCTACTCACCCACCCACCCCCTCCCTCCCTCCCTCCCTCTCTCCACCCACTCACTCACTTTCTCGTACATTCAAAGCCCCATTCATTCATCCATTCATTCATTCATTCATTTATTTATTATTCACACTCACTGATGAAAGCCTTCCCATAAAGCAAGGTTAGTTACTTCTATGTGGGGCTTCCCTACACGTGTATAGTTGTGTGTGTAAATAAACTGTGAATGAATGAAAAAATAAATAGAAGGATGGATGGATAAATGGATGGATGGAGGGATAAGTGAATGAAAGAACAAATAGAAGGATGCATGGATGGATAAATTAATGAATAGAAGGAAGGATGGAGGGATGGATGGATAAATGAATAAATAGGAGGATGTATGAATAGAAGGATGGATGTGTGTATCAGGAGTTCATATTTTATACTTTCCTTTGCATTTCACCACATTTTAGTGAGTGTGGCAGACTACTTACATATGCAAGAAAAATATCAAAGAATTAGCCAGCACACACACACACACACACACACACACACACACACACACACACACACACACACACACACACACACACACCTGTTTTATGGCACAATTTGGAGGATTCTGTTGACTTCAAGCTGCCAACGACAACAACACCACCACCACCTGCACACACACACACACACATAAACAATAATAATAAATATAAAAAAATTGTATATATGTA
>JAWZYT010004493.1:0-5000 GCA_034508575.1 Petrolisthes manimaculis
ATTCATGTGCGTTTGTGTGTGTGTGTCTATATGTGAATGTATGTACGTTTATATGTGCGTATGTGTGTATGTATAATGTACGCATGTATGTATATATATAAATATGTATGTATATGTATATATTTAATTACGTATGCAGAAAGAGAGTGAGAAAGAGAGAGAAAAAGAGAGTAGCATCACCCCCCTACCCCCCACCTTTCTCTCTCTCTCTCTCCTCTCTCTCTCTCTCTCACACCTGTTGCATTTCTCATCTCAGTTAAGCCACTCTCTCTCTCTCTCTCTCTCTCACTCACTCTCACTACCTCTCTCTAGGCCTATCCTAATTCCTTTCCCTCTCTCTCTCTCTCTCTCTCTTTCTGTGTGTGTGTATTCTCTTTCTCTCTCTCTCTCTCTCTCTGTTCTCTTTCTCTCTCTGTGTGTTCTCTTTCTGTGTGTGTGTGTTTTCTTTCTCTCTCTCTGTGTGTGTATGTGTTCACTCTCTCTTTCTGTGTGTGTTCTCTTTCTCACACACACATATTCTTCCTCCCTCTCTCTCTCTCTCTCTCTCTCTCTCTCTCTCTCTCTCCCATTTCCACTTCTCCCTCCTTTAAATCTGTGTGTATGTGTGTGTGTTTTCTTTCTCTCCCTCTCTGTTTTTTTTTTCTCCCTCTCACACACACACATTTTTCATTTCCTTTCTATCTCCCTCTCTTCCTTCTATTATTCTATCCTTTCTCTCCCTTCTTTCCTTCCCTTCCTTCTCTCCTCCCTCTCCCTTCTCTCCTTTCTTTCTTTCCTTCCCTCTCTCCCTTCTTTCCAACCCTCCTTCTCTCTCCCTTCCTTCTCTCCTTCCCTCTCTCCCTTCTTTCCAACCCTCCTTCTCTCTCCCTTCCAACCCTCCTTCTCTCTCCCTTCCTTCCCTCCTCTCTCTCTCTCCCTTCCTTCCCCCTCCTCTCTCTCTCTCTCCCTTCCTTCTCTCCTCCCTCTCCCCTTCTCTCCTTCCCTCCTCCTTCTCTCTCCCTTCTTACCATCCCATTTTAATATTACCTTCTCCCTTCCTTCCTTCCTCCTATCCTCCCATCCTATTCATCCCCCCTTCTTCTCTCCCCCCCTCCCTCCCTCTTCTTCTTCTTCCTTCCTATAATACCTACACCTGTACAGTCACAATCAAAACTACTGCATCAGGTAAATTAAAGTGAAGTGCCTACTACAATAATAATAATAATAATAATAATAATAATAATAATAATAACAATAATAATAGCAATAATAGCAATAGCAATAATAATAATAATAATAAAATAATAATAATAATAATAATACCAATAATAATAATAATATTAATAAAAATACCAATAATAATAAAAATAATAATAATGATAATACCAATATCAATAAAAATAATAATAATACCAATAAAAATAATAATAATAATACCAATAAAAATAATAATAATAATATCAATAACAATAATAATGATAATACCAATAACAAAAATTACAAAAAATAACACTAACAATAATAAAAATAATAACAAATAAATTTAAATACTACTACCACTACCACTACTACTACTACTACCTCTCTTGAAAATACGACTACGAAATACGACCTCTCTTTACGACCACTGGTACCTCTTATTATTGTCAGGTGACCTCTTATTAGTATAATGTGACCTCACCTGACCTCACCTGACCTCACCTGACTGTCACAATTCATTTATTTTAATTATTATTATTATTATTTTTATTTTTTTATTGTGTGTGTGTGTGTGTGTGTGTGTGTGTGTGTGTGTGTGTGTATGAATGAATATATGTATGTATGTATGTAAGCATGTATGAATGAATGTATGTATGAATGAATGTATGTATGTATGTATGTCTCTCTCTTTAAGCCTAATGTATGTGTGTATGTATGAATGTATAGTATGTAAGCATGTATGTATGTATGAATAAATGTATGTATATATGTCTCTCTCTCTCTTTAAGCCTAATGTATGTATGTATGTCATGTATGAATGTATATCTGTATGTATGTCATGTATAAGTATGTATGTATGTATATCTGTATGTATGTATAACAGATTATTCCAAACAACAAGATTTGGACGCTATTTTTATATTTACCTGATAAGTATGTATGTATGTATGTGTGTTTATCAGATAATAACAACAATAACAATAACAACAACAAACTACCTACATCTTTTTTTTATAACTTTCCATACTAATTTGTGTTCCGCTGGCCTCTTATGCTTAGATAGATAAAAATAGATAGATAGATAGATGGACAGATAAGAGATAGATAGAAATAGAGACAGATAAGAGATAGATAGAAATAGAGACAGATAAGAGATAGATAGAAAGATATAGATAGAAATAGATATAGATATAAAGATATAGATAGAAATATATATAGATAGAAAGATATAGATAGAAATAGATATAGATATAAAGATATAGATAGAAATAGATATAGATAGAAATAAAAATAGATATAAAGATATAGATAGAAATAGATATAGATAGAAATAGATATAAAGATATAGATAGAAATAGATATAGATATAAAGATATAGATAGAAATAGATATAGATAGAAAGATATAGATAGAAATAAAAATAGATATAAAGATATAGATAGAAATAAAAATAGATATAGATATAAAGATATAGATAGATATAGATATAAAGATATAGATAGAAATAGAGACAGATAGATAGAGGAAAATGGAACACAAGTTTTGAACAGAGTATAGCTTCTTGTGTGGTCAACTGTACATCCTACTCCGTTAGGCTACTTCTCCTTAGGTCTATTAAATTTTGATTATTAATTGTAGGGGGTGGAGGATGACTATTTGTTTTCGGTGTATTGGAGTATTACTGTTTACTCCAAATTATTCCAGGAAATATATATATGCCCTTACTTTCACACACACACATACATGCACATACAGTCTCTTTCTCACACACTCTTTCTCTCTTTCACACACACATATATATACAGAAATTCTCTCTCTCTCTCTCTCTCTCTCTCTCTCTCTCTCCCACACACACATACACATACAGTCTCTCTCTCTCACACACACACATACATACAGTCTCTCTCACACACACATACATACAGTCTCTCTCACACACACACATACATACAGTCTCTCTCACACACACACACACACTCTCTTTCTCACATACACACATACAGAAATTCTCTCTCACACACACACATACATACAGTCTCTCTCACACACACACACACACTCTCTCTTTCTCACATACACACATACAGAAATTTTCTCTCTCTTTCACATACACATAGACACATCCTCTCCCTCTATCTCATATCAATAATAATAACAATAATAATAACAATAACAATAACAATAATAATAATAATAACAATAACAATAATAATAACAATAATAATAATAATAACAATAATAATAATAACAATAATAATAACAATAATAATAATATGAAGGAATTAGTTACTCCAGATCTCTCTATCTTTCTCTCTCTCTCTCTCTCTCTCTCTCTCTCTCTCAAGCGGGGCAGGTGTGAGAGTTACAGGTGTGAAAGTTGGTGTACATATTATTACGACCTGTATACTGACTCCACCCCTGGCTAGGTTAGGTTAGAATATGATAGGTTAGGTTAAGTAAGAATAGGTTAGGTTAGGTTTGGTTTGGTTAAGAGTTAGTTAGGTTAGGGTTAGGGTAAGTTTAGGTTTAGTAAGGTTAGGTTAGGGTAAGGTAGGTCAAGTGTTGAACTACACGTGTTGTTTTTTATTACCAAGATATAATTTTTACTACGATGAAAAGAAAGTGTATGTAGATTATTATTATTATTGTTATTATTATTATGAGGTGGTGCAAAATCATACATACATACATACACGTGTTGTTCTTTATTACCAAGATATTTACTACGATGGAAGGAAAGTGTGGGTGGATATTTGAGTGTGTGTGTACAGTCGTGGTCATAAATTTTAAGATAGGTACTACGATGGAAGGAAAGTGTGGGTGGATATTTGATTGTGGCTGTACACTATTAAAATTTTCGTCTCTACCCACCTACACCTACACCTTACCATCTAGAACTTATTAGGCTACTGTGAAAGTTACCTACCCACCTATATTGTCTCGTCCCACCTACACCTTACCACCTGGAACTTACTACCGTGGTGTGAAAGCTACCTACCCACCTACCTACATGCCCACCTACCTACCTACCTACCCACCTACTTACCTATCTAGTTTACAGCCGGTATCTTGTCTCGTTCCACCTACACACACACACACACACACACACCTATATAGAAAGAAGTTGTTTGTGTGTTTCGTGGCATAGTCAGGAGGAATCAGAAGCCTCCAATTCCCATACACTATCCCCTCCTCTCATCCTTCTTCCATTCTCCTATCCCCTCCTTCCTTCCTTCACATCCTACTATCCTATTTTACTATCCCCTCCTTCCTTCCTTCACATCCTACTATCCTATTTTACTATTCCCTCCTTCCTTCCTTCACATCCTACTATCCTATTTTACTATCCCCTCCTTCCTTTCTTCACATCCTACTATCCTATTTTACTATTCCCTCCTTCCTTCCTTCACATCCTACTATCCTATTTTACTATCCCCTCCTTCTCATCCTTTTTCCATTTTCCTATTCCCTCCCTCCTTCACATCCTATTTTACTATCCCCCCCCTCATCCTTCTTCCATTCTCCTATCCCCTACTTCCTTCTTTCACATCCTACCATCCTATTTTACTATCCCATCCTACATTCCTCTTCCTAATCCTTTTATCCATCCTTCTTTCATATCTCCTTCCTTTTTCTTCCTACCCCTTCTCCCTCTTTCCTACCATCCTATTTACCTATTCCTTCCATCCTTCCTACCCCCTTTCCTACCATCCTATTTACCTATTCCTTCCTTCCTTCCTCTTCCTCAACCCCTCCCCCTATCTCCTTTGTTTATCAGTTATTATTATTATCATTATCATTATTTATCATTCATTAAACAA
>JAWZYT010004493.1:7500-22500 GCA_034508575.1 Petrolisthes manimaculis
TATTAGTATTAGTAGAAGTAGTAGAAATAGTAGTAGTAGTAATAGTAGTAGTAGAAGAAGAATTAATAATAGTAGTATCAGCAGTAGTTAGTAATTAATAAGAGGTATTATAATAAAGTAATAATTGTATGTATGTATGTGAAGCCTACAACAGAACCCACACCACGCGGAGGGAAGGCTGGGAGGACTGGGGCGACATCCACACTCCACCACAGCCAAGGACCAACTGAGGAGGAATAGGAACCGAGTCAACCTTTATAACTTGACTGGGTGTGTGTGTGTGTGTGTGTGTGTGTGTGTGTAGGGAGGGAGGGGAGGAGGTGTTTGTGTGTGTGGAGGGGGAGGGGGTGTTTGTTTGTGTGTGTGTGTGTAGGAGGGAGGGAGGGGAGGAGGTGTTTGTTTGTTTGTGTGTGTGTGTGTAAGGGGAAGGGGGTGTTTGTTTGTGTGTGTGTGTGTGTGTGTGGTGAGATAGAGAGTAGCTTAACTTGACTGTGTGTATGTGTTTGTGTGTTTGTGTATGTGTGTATGGGGGGGGGGAATGGGGTTTGTAGGGAGGTAGGGTATGTGTGTTTGTGTGTATGTGTGTTTGTGGGGGGTATTTGGGTGTGTGTATGTGTGTTTGTGTGTGAGGGTGTGGGTGTATGTATGTATGTGTGTGTGGAGGGGGAAGGGGTGTGCTTTGTGGGTTTGTGTGTGTATGTGTATGTTTGGGCATGTGTATGTGTGTATGTGTATGTTTGGGCATGTGTATGTGTGTGGAGGGGAGGGATCTGTGTGTGTGTGTCTGTATCTGTGTGTATGTGTGGGTGTATGTATGTATGTATGTGTGTGTGTGGTAGGTTGGTTGACTCCTCCCTCTCTCTCTCTCTCTCTCTCTCACTCCCTCTCTCTCTCCTGCCCTGCCTTGCCCCTAACCTCTCCCTCCCTCCCCCCCCCTCTCTCTCTCTCTCTCTTGCTACCCTACTTCCATTTTCTTTCGCATCCCTGCCTCTCTCTCTCTCTCTCTCTCTGCCGGCTACTACCCTCTCCCTTTCTCTCCCTCTCTCTCTCTCTCTCAATTGCTACCCTCTCTCTCACACAACATACAGTACAGTCTCCTCCACTTCCAAGTTCACCACTCAGCGTTGTCAATGTGTGTATATGTATGGCGTATATCCCATATGGTATGAAACTATGAATCACGTGTTTCGATTCACGTATACGAAACAGTATCCGAAAAGACGAGTAAGGAGAGAGAATAATAGAAGTATGTTGTTACAATATACAGATGGACATATAAATTCGTACACAGTCTGTTGTTTTAAAGGAATTATAGCATACAGACACCACATACAAACACCACATTATTATTATTATTATTAGGTTTGTTGTTTTCCTATCATAGAGTCACTTAGTAAACCATTCATTACAGTACTGCCAGAATAAATGTCCTCTCTTTCCTGTGTCCAACTGTACCACCCAAAATTTCTCTCCTCCCTCCTTTTCTCTTCTCTCTCTCTCTTCCTCTCTCCTTCTCTCTGTCTCTCTCTCTCTCACAGTTGCTATACCCTCTCTCTCCCAATATTTTTCTTCTCTCTCTCTCCTTCTCTCTCTCTGTCTCTTCTCTCTCTCTCACAGTTGCTATACCCTCTCTCTCCCAATATTTCTCTTCTCTCTCTCTCCTTCTCTCTCTCTGTCTCTCTCTCTCTCTCACAGTTGCTATACCCTCTCTCTCCCAATATTTCTCTCTCTCTCTCTCTCTCTCTCTCAACATACTTCTCCTTCCCCCTCCCCCCTACTTTATCCTCCCCTCCCTCTCTCCCTCCCTCCATCTTCACTCTCGCTACCCTACGCCCACTTCTCTCTCTCTCTCTCTCTCTCTCTCTCTCTCTCTCTCTCTCTCTCTCCTGGAACACACACACACACACATCTTTCTATACTCTCATGTGCAATTATGTTTTATTGTGTGTGTGTTTGTTTGTTGTGTGTGTGTGTATGCTTTTATTTTTCTTCGTGTGTGTGTGTGTGTGTGTGTGTGTGTGTTAGATAGAGATAGAGATGACGTAAGAGATGAGAGAGGATATAAAATGGTTGTTCTTGAGAGAGAGAGAGAGAGAGAGAGAGAGAGAGAGAGAGAGAGAGAGAGAGAGAGAGGAATTGGATAGTAAAATGAGAGAGAGAGAGAGGGAATAGGATAGTAAAATGTGTGTGTAAGAGAGAGAGATACAAGGAAAAGAAGTACCCTAGGAGACCTTACGATCCATACAAAGAAAGTACCTGTGGGTTTAGTTGTGCAAGTATGTGACCGTCCTCGAATGTGAGAAAGAGAGGATAACAAAATGTGTGTAAGAGAGAGAGAGAGAGAGAGAGAGAGAGAGAGAGGTGCAGAAAGTGAGAGAATGAGTAAGTGGTTCTATTATCTCTACGTACCCATCTCTCTCTCTCTCTTTCTCTCAATTTGCTACCCTATTCCCCTTCCCCCCCCTCTCTCTCTCACATTTTGCTATCCTATCTCTCTATTTTCTCTCTCTCTCACATTTTTCTATCCTATCTCTCTATTCTCTCTCTTAATTCGCTATTCACTCTCTCTTTCTGATTTTGCTTCTCTCTTTCTTTCATTTTACTATCCTATTCTCCTTCTCCCCTTCTCTCTCTCTCTCTCTCAAAGACGAGAATCACGGTCTGTTGTTCCGGTTAAACTAAGGTGTGGTGCCCCCCCCCCTCTCTCTCTCTCTCTCTCTCTCTCTCTCTCTCAATTGTCTTTCCTACTTCTCTCTCACTCTCTCAATTTGCTATCCTACTCCCCTTCTCTCTCTCTATCTATCTATCTCTCAATTTACTATTTTACATCCCTTCTGTCTGTCTGTCTCTCTCTCTCTCTCTCTCTCTCTCTCTCTCTCTCTCTCTCTCTCTTACGCTGAATACCTAATCATTTTAACGAGGTAAATAAAATGCAGGGTTGGTTTTTTGAGATGGGAAAAGGTCAGTGTGCTTTACTTATTCAAGAAGAGAGAGAGAGAGAGAGAGAGAGAGAGAGAGAGAGAGAGAGAGAGAGAGAGAGAGAGAGAAGGGAAGTAGGATAGCAAATTGAGAGAGAGAGAGAGACTATGTGTTTGTGTGTGTGTGTGTGTGTGTGTAAGATGCATGAGAGTTACATAGAGTTACATAGAATCACAGACCACAACACACCTTACGGTCCACACGGGGTGATCTGATTAGAAGGTTACTGGTAGAGAATGAATTTCTCCCCAGTGATAGTCGTAGATAAGGATAGCAAAGTAGAAGTCTCTCTCCCCACCCTCCACTCCCTCCGGCCTGAGCCGTACAGGAAATAAAGTCAGGAGTCAGAACCTTGTGGAGTTGGTAGAAAATACTCCACAAGGAAAATTTATAGGAAAGATAGAAAGTAGTTGAAATTTGGCTAACTTGCCACCTGTAATGGGCAAAAATTATTCATTAGTAAACATCGAAAGTCGGGGATTAGATGCAAGGTGTTTATCTAAGTGACGTTTGAAGCTGTCTATGGTATTACAGTCTATTACGTTACGGGGAAGCCCATTCCATAAGTTGACGACTCGGTTAAAAAAGAAATTCTTGGATTCATGTGAATTAAAAGATTTACCTATGATTTTGCAGCCGTTACCTCTCGTGTAGTTTGATTGATCGATATTAAAATATTTATTGCAGTCCATATTATCTATGCCTTTGATTATTTTGAATATCTGGATTAAGTCGCCTCTCAATCTACGTTGTGCTAATGGGAATAGATTTAAATAACTTAGCCGCTCCTCATACGTTTTGTTTCTTAGACTTGGTATCATTTTAGTAACTCTACGTTGGACTCGTTCCAAATTTGCTATATCTTTCTGGTAGTATGGGCACCAGGCTTGGACACAATATTCCATAAGGGGACGGACCAAGGAATTATACAAAGTGAGGATTGTATCTTTGGACTTATACTCGAATGCTCTGCCAATAAAGCCGATAGTTTTATTTGCTTTCTTAATTACTTTCGTACACTGCTGACTGGGTTTTAGGTTACTTGATATTGTTACCCCTAAGTCTGTCTCTTGGTCCACGCTTTTAAGTTGATTACCATTTAACCCCTGCAGACCGGGAGGGGGGGTCCCTGCCTCCACATTTCTACCCTGCCGCTAGCGTCAAAATTCCTCGATTTGCCCTATATTCACAACGCTCACACTCTTAACCTATATAGTGTACTGACTTCAAAATTGTTCCATCCTTACCTTCAACTCTTTCTCTTTCCAATGGTACCATCAGGAGGGCTGTACGATGAATAGATGTGGAGATAGGGCGAGTTTAATTAGACAATGTCTGCGCGCGAATCTGCAGTATGTCTGTATGTACGCGCGGGATAGACTCGGCAACGGGGCTGCGGTGCGGTGGCGGCGGCAGGACGGCGGCGGTGGCGGGGCGGCGGCGGCGGCGACGACGACGACGACGAATTTTTTTTATAATAATAATAATAATAAATAAATAAAAAAATAATAAAAAAAAATAATTATTACAAAAAAAAAATAATTGATAAAAAAAATATTAAAAAAAATATATATTATTATTAAAAAGACAATTAAAAAAAACTAATTATTAAAAAATGACGGTGGCGGCGGCGGCGGGGTGGGGGCGGCGGCGGCGGTGGGGCGGTGACGGGTCGGCGGCGACGGTACTTGACATATTAAACACACATGCTTAATAAACTAAATTTGCAATGTAGTACAAAAATTACCTCTCCCTATATAACGGTAAGAAAGTTATTGAATTCGTTAGACCTAACTTAATTATTTTATAGAATTTATTGCTGTTCTGTAGCAGTGTCCGGCTAGGTCCCGGTTAGGTCATGGTAGTTTAACAAGGTTAGGTGCCATTGGTTGCTCTGGTTAGGTGCCGGTAGTTTGCTCCAGTTAGGCCCTGGTTAATTTATTATGGTTATTTCCCAGTATTTTGCCCAGGTTAGATCCCAGAAGTCTGTTGCGGTCTAGGCAACATCTACAAGAAACCATTGCATATAAATATCTGGGCATACAGTACTTGATAGTACTGTTAAACTGTATTTTTGCAAATGATTGTAGATTACATTAGTTTGATCATGTAAATATGGTAATATTAATATATGGTTGCAATGACCTGTCTGTGCTTGATAAAAACATATTACAACCTCTATTCTCACTAAAGGAGGTAGAAGGGATGGTTGACAGTGGAGGAGGTGAATCCATCAGAGGCTCCATAACCTCTGCTTCCGCTAAATGGGACTCCATACACCTACATGCATCACTGGAGTCATGGAATTGTCTATCACAGTATACACATGTTGTCCTGGAAGTGAGGGATATAATGTAGTATCCTACTACTATGGTTGGAAACAGCTGAAAGGAAGAGAATAAACTGTCTACATTTATTAATATCCACCTATAATTTCCTAACAATTAAAACATTGCATGCCTATTTTTTCTGGTCTTAATTCTATTTTCCATATTGTGAGCAGATGACTGTTTCTTTACCTGAGTTGCCCGGACCTAACCTACTAATCAAATAAAGACCGATGCAGATTACGGGTATCTAACCAGGCAACTTACCGGAACCAAAGTCGTTATTGATACAGAATACCGTTATGAACTAAATTACTGCAATCACATTTGAAATCCACATGAAGGTGGACCTCTTATATCCTACAGTGATACTGTGTTTAAGTCAGAACCGGTGAAAGTCAAAGTCCATTCCTGTATAGGTTTGGTCAATTTTTCCATTATTTGTATTTCTTTTCCTCAACCAAAATCTCTTAATTATTTTCCCAGCCTTTCCATTATTATATTTCAAGATTGATTAAAAACAGAAAAAGTTGGCATGATTCTATAGTTTTACCAAGCAAGAACTGATTTATAATAAAGTATAAGACTTCCCTTCACATTAATAATATTACATAATTATCAAGAATGGGTCACATAACCCCTAAGCAATCCATATAATCTCATATAAGTTAAATTAGATACGATAACATAAAAATAATAATAATAATAATAATTTATATCATTATCGTGATTCTCCAGGTTTTAACAACTACTATTTTAGTAGAAATGGTAGACTAATAGGAACTCTACACCTGCTCTAATCTGTCATTGCTATACTTAAAGCCTTATTTGTGTTGCTATCGCTCTATTTTACAGCCTGTTGCACCTACAATTCATGTATTATTATACTATTAACTTACTTGTCATATCTTTAATGGCCGCCATATTTACTGTTATGTCCCCCTATCCTTTTATCAAGCTCCCCGAATCGGTGCTTTCTGGCGAGCTTGGATGGATACGTTGTTGGTCTTGGTTTCAGTGTCTGGCAGCAGGGTCCAACTTGGTGGATCGACGAATCCTTTTGTCCGACCAGAACAGTTCCGCTTGCTTTGGCTTGGTTTCACCCAAGCGAACTTCGTATCCGATTGACGACCAGATGACGTCTTATGTATCGTATGTCATGATTTCAACACTAAAAATAGTATGAACACTTGTAGGAATATATCATCGTGTAACTGTCACTTAGAAAATTATAAACAAACCGACTTGTACCGTAGGAAACACGTATATTTACTATTAATTGTGCCTGTATGGGTGTGTTTTGTGGTGTTATTTTCTTATTACTACCCCATTATATTTCGTCTGTCATGATCTATACACTAAATAATAATTTGTAACCTTGTAGGAATATCATGGTGTCACTCACGTACATATATTCACTACGGTATTGTCTTACGATCGTTAGAGCACAAATTCGGACAAGGGCAATTACTTAAAAATCGCCCAGCCATCGTGGGGTCCCAGAATCGACTGAGTGGATAGCGGATCGATATTGTGAGTGTATTTTCTCGCCCAACGACAAGAAAAACTAGCCCTACAGGGCGCGAAATAGCGCTAAATCGCTGTGACGGTAGGTGCCGTTACCCGGTTCCTTACGTAAGACGCTCTATCACGTCAACCGGTCTTTAGGGGTTAATGAGTAGTTTGCTGTTACGTTACGATGTCCGATGTGGAGCACTTTACATTTATCTGCATTGAAGGACATTTGCCAAGTTTTCGCCCAATTCGTCAATTTATCGAGATTATCTTGCATTTTTTTAGTTTGTGCATTAGGGAGTACTGTATTTGCAATTTGCAAATATTGTATAACCAGGAATTTTATACTCTGCTAGGAAGTCTCTGCTTTCAATATTTAGCCACGATTTTGTTATGCCGATTATATCATAATTTTCTGTAAGCGTTATTTCCTCTAGATCTGCGAATTTATTATGGATGCTGCGAGCATTAACATAAAAAACCTTTAGGCTATCTGGGTTAGGTGACTGCATGTTTATCCTTGTTATAATGTTTATTAGTTTTACGTTACCTGACCTTGACGTACCTGGGTAGTCCCGTTTTTTGATCGATGGTGTCAGGAGTTTAATTTTTGATAATTGTTAAAGTATGTATATTAAGAGAAAAAGTTAACAAGCTCGTGACTCCAGAGTTCTTTATAGGAAAGACCCGTTTTGACAGCGGTTGTGTACTGGTAAATTGAATATGGAAAGAACCAATGTAACCATTTAAGTTTATTAACAACAATATCACACTTAACCTAAAACCTCTGACGGTTCTCACATTGATCCATAACAACAATAATAACATTAATCACAATAATATTAGCACTTGAAGTAACCCAAGTAACCCACTTAAACATAATTAATACACTGGATATCCAATAATACAAAACACTTAATCCTAAACCTTAACCTAAATTACATGAAATATAATATGTTACCAACAGATCTGCATACAATGAAAGTCACAACTGTATAGTATATAAAATAACACATAACATTACAATACCTCTGGACTTGAAAGTAAACGTGGGCTGGTGTTTCAGTATACACCGGCAGGCAGAAACTGGGTATGGTGAGTTGCACAGAGAGAACGAGTGGACAAGAGTGGGATAGCGACTGTAGTCAGGGCTAGAGACCCTATAGAAAGAGAGACTGGACAACCGCCATCTTGGTGATAACGGAGAATATTTTTCTCTCTATATATAATATATTTACTATAGAGATGAGCGTTACATTGCCAGATACCACCAGTCAGTTTATAATTGTTTGCCAATTATTGATGACTTTTAAGTATTTTTAACTCTGTGTTTACACTAGGTGATGTCGTTTTATGATATAAATATGTAGCAATATGGTATATAGCTCTAAACATTATGTAGGCTAATATTGAAGCATATAAAGTTGGGTGTCATTGGGTGAGTGAGTTTGCAGACGACGTTAGAGTAGGATAGACAGACGAACGTTGTGTTTACATATTTTATAGTTCAGCGATTAAAAACACTATAAAAGTGGATACTGGTTACAATATTCATGTAGCATTATCACATCTTATTCGTATACTTAATTAAAAGTACCAATTATCATCATTGTATCCACTTTCATAATGAATCACGTAATAATGAACAATGTGTTATTTCTCCATACGAGGAAAAAAATAATTCTATATACCAGTTTAAGTAAATTAGATTACTTTAACTTTTATATTACGGTGAGTTAAGCATCTCTGCAGGACACGTAACCACGCTGCTGATTATTATGACAATATACGGCTAAGGGTATCGATCGTACGTTTTTTTTTAATATTTGGAAATAATCATTGAACCATTTTCAGTCATTATTTTTGCTTTAATTATCGTATAATATTATCAACTTGCGAGGTATCAAACTTGTATGGTATTAAGTCAAGTAAAAGCTGCATATGTATTTTTAATTCATGATACAATAATAATCTCACTACAAAAGTTCCATTACTACAAATTACATACTGGTTGCATTATTCTATTAATTAAGAGCATCACAGTCATTATTTTATGAGAATATTAGTTTTCTTTCACGCTGTCTTCTCCTGTGTATATTAAAGTATGGTGAATCATTGTATTAATGGATAAACTACAAGTAAAAGGAATATATTAGCCTGCTGGCTGAGTCTAGGATTTTCATTGGCTGACCAGTTCGCTCTTCGGACCTTATTTTCCCAAATATTTCTTCTCTCAGCATCTCTTGGGAACCGAAACAGACGCATATGAGGTCCATTTTTGTTCTGACATCCATATACAGAACAACCAACCATATTTTCTACCCAAAAAGCACCATTAAAACAACCATAACACACCATATTTAGCACCAGCTACCAGACGGATTCGTCACCATTGTCATTCGACGCCAGTGGCGGTTTTTACGGAAGCAGTCATATATATGTATGTGTAAAGATTGTTATACAACAAAAAATTTCATTTGTTCTAATAAAAATGTACCTAATTAACTAAAACAATATAATATCAGGCAATTAATCCCATTCCTCAGTATGTGGCGAGATATTCTCTGTGACGAATCCGCAGGTGATCTGTATCTACTATTTTGGTGGATGAACCAAGATGGCGCCGCTCAAACCAACCAATCATTGAGCAGCAAATATTGTTGGGTGACCAGTCTCTCTTTCTATAGGGTCTCTAGTGAGGGCTAGACAACACACAACAAACACTCTGCTTCCCATACAGAGAAGAGTAAAGTAAACGGGAATGTTGCTTAAATAGGAGAACTGCTGCCAACCCCTCACTGCCAGTACTCATCCCCCAACTGCTTCCTACTTCCCACCAGGGTTGCCAGATGGCCGTTTTTGCGGCAAAATTCCTTAAATTTGACCGTATACGAAAATTACTGGCCGTGAAAAATATAAGCTTTCACGGCCAAACGATTTGGCCGAGTTTTGGCCGTATTTTATTCTAAAATGACATAATCCCTCATACAAGTTAATTACTACCGTATCTTATAATTCTATAATCGTAGGCTAAAAGTAAGTCCTGCACCAACTCGTGACTTTTGGTGAGTACTGTACGTGTTGAGGACGAACCTGCCAGGCGCCAGCTGTCCAGTACCACAGACACAGTTACCAATACCACAACTAATATAATGTATAGATACAGTCCTCATATACTACAAATTTTAACTCCCGACAGAATATTAATGAAATATTTTATAGCTCTAGCTTTATATTTGGTCCCATACGTGACATATCTATGACATTTTCCTATAAATTACCATAGGCTTAGAGCCTTAGACTTTTATAGGATTCACGCGATTTTTATCTGGCAAGAGTTGATCGAGGCAAAATAGGACAGTCTGAATTTGAACTCGATATTGACTATACCACTGACTTATTCGGTGTTAAAGTGACCTATTCTTATTTCTTTGACCTAATCTTTATTACTTTTAATTAAACAGATTCATAATGTCAACAAAATATAAATGGAAAGGAACCTATGACAGTGGGAGAAAATATAATAAATCATGGGAAGAGAAATTTATTTGGATTAAGAAAGCAAGTGAAGGAAATGAAGACGCTTTTTGTAAATTATGTAAACACTTGCTTCAATATACTTTAAAATTAAGGTAAGCATACTATAATTTACCTTTTATCTGCTTATTGTTTGTTATGTGTGTGTACAGCATCAAATGACTATGTATATGTAGGTGCAGGGTTAACATTATTTTTATTTGCGTGCCAGGCTAACCTAACCCAACCCAACCTAACCTAACCTAACCTGACCTAACCTGACCTGACCTGACCTAACCTAACCTAACCTAACCTAACCTGACCTGACCTGACCTAACCTGACCTGACCTAACCTGACCTAACCTGACCTAACCTAACCTAACCTGACCTAACCTGACCTAACCTAACCTAACCTAACCTAACCTAACCTAACCTAACCTGACCTGACCTAACCTGACCTAACCTGACCTAACCTAACCTAACCTGACCTAACCTAATCTAACCTGACCTAACCTAACCTAACCTGACCTAACCTAACCTAACCTGACCTAACCTAACCTAACCTAACCTAACCCAACCTAACCTAACCTAACCTAACCTAACCTAACCCAACCTAACCTAACCTAACCCAACCTAACCTAACCTAACCTAACCTAACCTAACCTAACCTGACCTAACCTAACCTAACCTAACTTAACCTAACCTGACCTAACCTGACCTAACCTGACCTAACCTAACCTAACCTAACCTAACCTAACCTAACCTAACCCAACCTAACCTCTGCCAACCTAACCTAACCTAACCTAACCTAACCTCTGCCTGGCCAACTCCAACCAACCCGTTTCGAAACCTCAAAATTACAGAAAAACACATTTGAAACATCAATACATTTGAATCAATACAAGTTCTCATTTAATTCGAAACAGTATTAATTTGCTTGTCTGAGAGAGAGAGAGAGAGAGAGAGAGAGAGAGAGAGAGAGAGAGAGACCATGCCACTAAATAAATAAGCTCCTTCCATATAGGTGTGTGTGTGTGTGTTTCGTGGCAATATTTGAAGGACTCATTTTATCTCACAATTTTTCTGACTACATCACACACAGGGTCCCATAATTAATTAGTTGTCATAAATATGTAAGAATCCCCTAAATACTATTCGTTTTCTCTTAGGCATCTAACCAAAGAAAACTGTTTTTACGTGGATAACTTCTCCATTTGAAATATAACATGTATGTATGTGGAAATTATTAAAAAATTAGTCCTTTAAATATTGCCACGACACACACACACACACAAACACACACACACACCTATTTGGAAGGAGAAATCAGAAGCCTCCAACTCTCTCTCTCTCTCTCTCTCTCTCTCTCTCTCTCTCTCTCTCTCTCTCTCCATTAAAACACACACATACACACACATACACTACTCCATTTAAAACACAACACACACACACAATACTATATTTTAACACACACAATACAACATACACACACATACAATCACAACACACACACATACACACATACACACATATATAATACACATACACGCATATATATCTTTTCTCTCTCACATACACACACACAAACACACACATATATACAAACACAGACATACACACAATCACACACACACATATAATACACACACACACACATATATATATATATCTTTTCTCTCTCTCTTACACACACACACACACAAAATCACACACACATATAATCCACACACACACACATATATATCTTTTCTCTCTCTCCCTTACACACACACACACAAACACACACACACACATCTCCATTACACAACCTTCACAATTCACCCCAATACAAGCAGGAAATAAGAGGGGAACACCGATTTATCTCTCTCTCTCTCTCTGTCTCTCTCTCATACACACACACACACACACACACCACCCCTATCACACACACACACACACACACACACATTACACAACAATACAACCCCACCCTTGCTCCCTCACCTGACCTCCTGCCCCCCCCCACTCACACACACACACACACACACACATTTATTCCTCTCTCTTTCTGAAACACACACACACACACACTCTCTCTCTTTCTCACACACACACACACACACACTTCTTTCTTCCCCTCTCCTTCTTACACACACACACACCACTCTTACTCACACACACACACACACACACACATTTATTCCTCTCTCTTTCTGAAACACACACACACACACACACACACACAAATTATACACCAATAAATTTCCACTTTTTGAACAAACCAGTAATCCAATCTTTCAAACACACACAAACACCAATGAGTCAAACACAAACCTTTAAGAGAGAGAGAGAGAGAGAGAGAGAGAGAGAGAGAGAGAGAGAGAGAGAGAGAGAGAGACAGGACAAGTGTTGTTATTGGTTCACTATGTGTGTCAAATGATTCGAACCTTTCAACAACAAAACCTGGATACAGACTTTTTCAAACTGTGTGTAAAGTGATGGTCTAATGTACTGCAACACCTTCCAATGAGATGGCTTCGAAAAATGATCCGAAACTATAGCTGTTGGTGTGTGCCATTTTGGTTCATAAAATTAACTCAAATAGCTCGCTTTTATTCACCAGGTTGCAGTACATTAGACCATGACTTTACATACAAGTACAGTCGGCGGCAGAAGTCCTGTCGCCTCAACTGCTTCACCGAGACAGACAGTGTTCATGGACTCGAGAAATACACACGTTTTCTACACCTAATAATCTCGAGTCTATGAACATCGCGTGCCTCGGTGAAGCAAGTGAGGCGACAGGACTTTTGCCGCCGACTGTACTGTTTGTTACAGTTCCGACTGGGCCACCCAGTATCGAGAGATCGTAGATGTGGCAGCAGTGTGTGTGTGTATGTGTGTGTGTGTGTGTGTGTGTGCTCGAAAATTATACGGATCATCAACACTCTCCCTCTGTAGTGAACATGACTCTGCCTCAAAGTTCATTCCATAGATGGCGCTGTGTAGTTGTGAAAGGAATGTAGACTACAGGGTTGATGTTTCGGGAAAAAGATTTGCTCGTACCAATGAGTCATGAGCTCCCAGGCAAAGTGGTTGAGGAATGGTGATATGGACATTTAGAACCTATATTACACAAAAATGAGTAGGTGAAGGTAAGGTAAAGTTATTCGTAGCCTGAACGGTGAATATTTCTTCTTAATCATTATCATGTTTGGGAATTAGGATACAACATTACTTAGCCATTCTGACAGAGTTCACGTCTCGTTGCCATCATTGTTATCTTGTTTGTCTACCAATTATAGATGGCCCAGATAGGTAGTTTTCTTTATCCATCATATATAAAACACATACACACACACATACATATATAAAACACCCACCCACACACACACATATAAAACACCCACCCACACACACACATATATAAAACACCCACACACACACACATTTAACACACACACACACACATTTAACACACACACACACACATTTAACACCCACCCACACACACATATAAAAAACACCCACCCACACACACATTTAAAACACACACACACATACACAAATATAAGATACCACCCACACACACACACATAAAACACACACACACACAAAAAAAAAAAAAGAGGTGTGTATATTTTGGTTACGATAATAATAATAATAATAATAATAATAATAATAATAATAATAATAATAATAATAATAATAATAATAATAATAATAATAATAATAATAATAATAACGATAATGTGATCTTTACGGTACGATAGTTTTTCCCCAACAATAACATGTGCTTTGGTGGTGGTGGTGCCGTGGTGTTAACTTATGACCCGCCAGGCAGCAAGGCAGGGAGAATTACAGTGACGCCACTCCTTGAGATTTATCCCAAGATCTAGATATTTTGGGGATTTTTGTTAGTAAATAGTGGAAATCGTGAGTTATGAATTACGAAGAGAATAAATAAGGTGTTGACAGTGTGTGTGTGTGTGTGTGTATAGTGATGTGTATAAATAAGGTGTTGACATCTAGTGTGTATGTGTGTGTATGTGTGTATGTGTGTGTATGTGTGTGTGTAAATAAATAAGGTGTCGTCATCTAGTGGGACAAAAGAGAAGCTACGATAAAAACAACAACAACATCACCATTAAGCTTCACTGTCTCATCTGGTTCGACCCCAATAGTCTCGAGGCTTCACAAGATTCACGAGCTACTTGAGAGAGAGAGAGAGAGAGAGAGAGAGAGAGAGAGAGAGAGAGAGAGAGAGAGAAGAGAGAGTATAAAAAAAAATCCCCTAGTTATTATTTGGACATACTGAGTAGAGGAGATTGTATTTTGGAATTTTCTCCTTATATTTCTTCCATAAGTTTTCACATTTCAGGTTGTTAATTAAGGGGGTGTGGGAATAGGGGACAGGCTTGGGGTTTTTTTGGGGGGTGCGGGAGTTGGGGGACAGGCTTGGGGAGTTTTTTGAGGGGGGTGCGGGAGTTGGGGGACAGGCTTAATTGGGGAGGTTAGGGGTGTGTGGGAATAGGTTACAAAGCTTTCTACCCACCCCAAGCCTGTCCCCCTATTGCCGCACCCCCCCAGTCCCCCCTCAAGCCTGTTCCCCTATTCCCGCACCCCCCAGTCCCCCCTCAAGCCTGTCCCCCTATTCCCGCACCCCCCAGTTCCCCCTCAAGCC
>JAWZYT010004494.1:0-25000 GCA_034508575.1 Petrolisthes manimaculis
GTACGTTTGCCTCTCGAGATGATCATGATAGATACTAATAATGTGGTCATGGAAGGGTGATAGAAGATTGGATGGTTCCGGCAATGAACTGCGTCTCCCAACCAACCCAACCCACCTGACCGAACCTGTCCTAGCCTGGCCTGGGACGTTGATAGGTCACCTTGGCTGGCGCAGGGAGTATATTATTTACATTCTGTATACGGGTTCATCTCAATACCAACACTGCTGGACAGGTTTTATATTCATAGAGCGATTGAGGGAAGGAGGGAGGGAGGAAGGAGATAGAGAAAAGGAGAAAGAGAGACTGAGACAGAGAGACAGTCAGGAACGCAGAAAGAGAAACAGAGACAAATACAGACAGAGACTTAGAAAGAGAGCCAGTGACAAAGATACAGACAGAGAGAAAGACAGACAGACAGTGAGACAGAGACACAGGCAGAGACAGAAAAATATATATTACAGTATATATATAAACGAAGGTGAGGCAGAAAATGCAGCGTTAAGATGAGGCAAAACTGTGAGTAAGATGACAGACCTTGAGAGTTGAGTAGAAGAGAGAGACAAACGTCCCCCTCACACCAACTCACAACAACACAAACGACAGGTTAAAATTTGCATAGTTTAGAGTCCTCAGATAAACACGCAAATTTAAAAGTAAAATATGAATATGTTAATGAGAGTATTATTATGTACGGGAAGGGCCAACAACAACAACAACAACAACAACAACAACACAACAACCACAATAATAATAATAGAAACAGCAGGGGTTATGGGAAAGGGGGTATAGAGTGGTTGTGGTGATGGTGGTGGTTGTGGTGATGGTGGTGGTGGTAGGTAAGGGGCAGGGATGAAGTGGTGGTGTTGGTGGTGGAGGGAGGGAGGATGGAGGGATGGGGGGGTAGTGGAGGGAAGATGGATGGATGGATAGTGGTATTGTTTATGGTGGTGGGGGATGGATGGAGGGATGGAGGGGTAGTGTTGGTGGTGGGGGAAGGATGGAGGGAGGGATGGAGGGGTAGTGTTGGTGGTGGAGGGAGGATAGAGGGAGGGATGGAGGGATGGTGGAGCTCTATGAATTCTCCAAACTACTCCAGGCAACAGATTCCCTATTCGAAACACTGAAGCGTTTTGTGGCCTGAATTATTTGGAGGGTTCATAGAGCTCCAGTTTGTGTATATTTGTGGAAAAGTGTAGGGGCATCACACACACACACAAGTAAATACAATGAACAACACACATACATACACATTTTATCACGTTACCACCTATACGGTATACAAAAAAAAAACTGTACTACTTCAAACACGACCCACATTTTTTTCTCTCTCTCTTTATTTTATTTTATTTTCATTTAAGCTCGTTATTTACTCGTAGGGGCTAAGTTGTCTATAAAGGCCATGAAGTTAGGCTACATACGCACGCATACAGAACATAACCTACCCTCCCACTTCCCGTTTTCCTTCAGGTTTACCAACTTTCTCGACAAAAACGAAACTGAGTGGGGAGCGAACACTGTCATTTGTGGTGATGGTTGACCTCGGTTGGAAAGGTCGGGGTGGTGGCATGATGGGTCAACCTGAGCAGGAAGACGAACGAACACATACACATACACACATATCATACACATACACACACATAAATCATACACACACACATAAATCATACACATACACACACAAATCATACACATACATACACTCACACACACACACATAAATCATACACATACATACACTTACACTCACACACACAAATTATACACATACATACACTCACACTTACACTCACACACACATACGCACATATCATACACATACACGCACACACACAAACACACAAATCATACACATACATACACTCACACACATAAATCATACACATACATACACTTACACTCACACACACAAATCATACACATACATATACATACACTCACTCACACACACATACGCACATATCATACACATACACGCACACAAGTGAAAGTGAGAGGTGAGAGTGAGAATGAGAGTGAGAGAAAAGACAGGTTGATGAAAGAGAACCAACCATACCAACGATAAGGAAAAGTAACAAACAAACAGGACCACAACACAGACAAATATATCCAGATACAAGTATGATAAATGTAGTAGTAGTAGTAGTAGTAGTAGTAGTGGTGGTGGTGGTGGTGGTGGTGGGGTGGTGGTGGTGGTGGTGGTAGTAGTAGTAGTAGTAGTAGTGGTAGTGGTGGTGGTGGTGGTAGTGATGGTGGTGGTGGTGGTAGTATTAATAGTAGTAGTAGTAGTAATAGTAGTAGTAGTAGTATGGAAACAGTGATTCCTTAATAAAAAAAACTGTCTGTCATGGAATACATCCAGATACGAGTATGATTGATCAAGTACCGATAGTTGTTGTTGTTGTGGTGGTGGTTGTTGTTGTTGTACGAAAAATAGTGATCCCGTTACAAACCAGATAAACAAACCGTGTTAGCCCAGATTTATTACTGTGTTATTTACTTGTTAGCCCAAGGGTTCAACTGGGTGGGTGGGTGGGTGTGTGGGTGGGTTCTGTCTGAGTGGAATAAGAATCAGGAAGTCTTAAGAAGTCTACTCACAGACAGACAGACACACATACATACATACAGACATACATACAGACAGACATACAGAGAGATAGACCACCCACCACCACCACCACCACCTTGTTTTGTTGGTCGTGGTTTCTTAATTCATACACTTAGGGTAAAAGTTTGTAGACGTTTATTTACTCGACGAAGTTAAGAGTGGTTATAATTTACCAAGGTTTGTCTATCTGTCTAAAATAAATAGTATCTGAAAAGTTATGAAAGTTTCGTCTCCGTCTCCCTCTGACTGATGTATAATTTTTTTGTGACAGTTGCTATATACTGTGATTGGTTGAGGGAGAGAGGGAGAGAGGGAGAGAGGGAGAGAGGGAGAGAGGGAGAGAGGGAGGAAGGAGAGAGGGTTGAGGACAGTGATAACAGAGTGAGTTGGTAGCCTGAGTGAGTGAGTGAGTGAGTGATTGTAGAATGAGTTGGTAGCCTGAGTGAGTGAGTGGAGACTGAATTGGTATCTAAGTAAATGAATGAGTGAGTGGAGAGTAGGCTAAGAGTTCTTAGCTTGAGTGAGTGAGTGAGTGGATTGTTAGCCTGAGTGAATGAATGAGTTAGTGAATGAGTGAGTGAGTAAATGAGTGAGTGAGTGAGTGAGTGAGTGAGTGAGTGAGTGAGTGAGTGAGTGAGTGAGTGAGTGGAGAGTAAGAGTTGGTATCCTTTAGGTCACCACCCCCGGAAACCAACCAATCAACCAACCAAGCAATCAACTTGGCTCTTAGGACTTGTCTTGAGGGGGATAGGACTTAAAGCAACAACAACAACAACAACAACAACAACAACAACAACTCCAGGGGTCATATTAGGACAAGGAAGAAATAATGTTTGGGATAAGAATAGAGAAGGGAAGGAAGGGAGGAAAGGAATAGGATAAGAAAAGAGGAAGGAAGAAAGGAAGAGAATGGAGTAAGAAAGGAGGAAGGAAGAAAGGAAGAGAATGGAGTAAGAAAGGAGGAAGGAAGAAAGGAAGAGAATGGAGTAAGAAAGGAGGAAGGAAGAAATGAAGAGAATGGAGTAAGAAAGGAGGAAGGAAAGAGAAGATGAAAAGAGGTGAGGAGGGAAGAAATATTGTGTAGGATAAGAATAAAAGGAGAGAAGGAAGGAAGGAAGGGAATGGGGTAAGAAAGGAGGAGGGAAGATGAGAATGAGAAGAGGTGGGGAGAGAAGGATGGATAGAATGAGAAAAGGTGAGGAAGGAAGGAAGGAGAGGATGAGAATAGAGGAAGGAAGGAAAGAGAGGATGAAAGTAGAGGAAGGAAGGAAGGAGAGGATGAGAATAGAGGAAGGGAGGAAAGAGAGGATGAGAATAGAGGAAGGAAGAAACATGGGTAAGATAAGAGATAGAAAGGATGGGAATAGTTTGAGGTCAAGGTAAAAACATATAGGAGATAGACGTTAGATGAAGAAAGGGAGACACGACAAAAAAAAAAAAAAAGAAGGAAAAACAAGGGATGAAAAAAAAAAAAAAGAGAGAAGGAAAAATTATAATTATAAACCGACTTTCACATTTATTAATTAAGAAGAGAAAGCGGGCATGTGATAGATAGAAACAGATGATGATGATGATGAAGATGATGATGATGATGATGATGATGATGATGATGATGATATTTTTACAGTGCAGCAGATGACAAGCAGATGACATCAATTAACACGACACGACAGCAGGTAATTAAGTACAATAGTGAGTACAAGAGATGGATGATTTTATACAGAAGCAACAGTTGATCTTAATTAAAATATAAACAGTTGTAAGGAAAGCAAAAACAGAGAACAACAGTAAACAGAGAGTAGTAAACAAGCAACAGAGGACAACAGTACACAAATCAACAAACAAATGACAACAGTAAACAGAGAGTAGAAAACAGTAGTAAAGAAAGCAACAGATGACAACAGTAAACACAGCAACAGAAAACAGGTAATAGAACTAAACACAGCAGCAATAACAACAGTAAGAGCAGGTAACATCACTAAACACAACAGTAACAAATGTAACAGTAACAAAAATAACACTGAACACAACAGTAACAGTAACAGCCTAACAACACTAACAACAATACTAAAAGAACAACAACATCAAAATAATAGGTAAACACATACTAAAACAACAACAACAACAACAACAACAACAACAAAATTATATACAAACACTAAAAAAATATAAGTTTTAGTTTTAGTATTAGTAGTAGTAACAGAAGAAGGTGAAGGAGGAGGAGGTGAAGAAGGAGTAGGAGAAGGAGGTGTGTGCGGATGACCTGGGTGATAAAAGGTCACTTGAGGTCCGTCCTAGTTGCGAGGAGGAACCTGTTGCCCGAACTGACCTTGCTGGGGAGAAGGTAAGGTCACAAGGTACCAGGTCACTCTCTGTTCTAAGTGTCCCAACACCCGTGTCGACGACGTGTACTTAATATTGTTTTCCCTCAGTTACTTACCGATCGTATACACCTGCAGAGGGATGGATGGTGGTGGTGGTGGTGGTGGTGGTGGTGGTAGTGGTTGTAGTTGTAGTTGTAGTGGTGGTGGTGGTGATGGTGGTGGTAGTAGTTGTAGTGGTGGTGGTGGTAGTAGTTGTAGTGGTGGTGGTGGTGATGGTGGTGGTAGTAGTTGTAGTGGTGGTGGTGGTGGTGGTGGTGGTAGTAGTTGTAGTTGTAGTTGTAGTGGTGGTGGTGGTGGTGGTGGTAGTGGTAGTGGTAGTGGTAGTGGTAGTAGTTGTAGTTGTAGTAGTGGTGGTGGTGGTGATGGTGGTAGTAGTAATGATAATGATAGTAGTAATATTAAGGAGAGAGTCTCGAGTGGCTGCTCAATTTGGAAGGTCTGTCGGATTCCTTTAATTTAGGGGGTAATACACTGCTGGTAAATCTGGAGCAAATGATTCCTTCAAACTATTCCAAGCAACAGGACACCATTCTAATTGTCCATATGGTCCTGTTTCCTGGTATAGTTTGGAGGAATCAAGGCACTCCAATGTACCAAAAGTATACTATCCACTTAATTAAGGACCCTGTGATGTAGTAAAAAAAAAATAGGAGGTTTAGAGAGTCCTTCAAACATTGCCAGGAAACACCACCCATATGGAAGGAGTTTGTTTCATGGCTTGGTTAGGAGGAATCAGAAGCCTCCAATTTTTATACACGATCACAGGGTCCTTAAAGCAACAAAATTCTCCCAAAACTTTTTACCCCAACACAGATTAATTTATTCCTCCTTCTGCTGCTGAAATTATTTGCTCCTTTTAACACTTTTTGGAGGAATGTGTAGCCTCCAAAATATTCACGGTGTAGTAATATATATAACCCCTCCAATATGTTATTTGTTTCCTTGTACTCTTTGGAGGAGTAATTCCCTCCTGATACATACATAGGAGCTCCTTGATTCCTCCAAAGTATCCCAGGAAACAGGTCCAGATGAACACAAATAAGGGTGTATCTGTTGCTTGGACTAGTTTGGAGGAATAATGTAGTGCCTCCAATTTATTCATGCACGGTGCAGTAATATTATATGACCCCCTTCAATGTGTCACTTTACGACAGGTTATTGCCAAATGTGTGTGAGGTCAGGGTGTCAAGAACTGTCATCTGGTTGGCCTCATTGGATGTGTGTGTGTATGTGTCCGAATACCTGGATAGATCTTAGGGAGGGTGTGTGTATGTGTTGTGTTGTGTGTGTGTGTGTGTGTGTTGTGTTGTGTTGTGTTGTGTTGTGTTGTGTTCTGTGTGGTGTTGTGTTGTGTGTGTGTGTGTGTGTGTGTGTGTGTGTGTGTGTGTGTGTGTGTGTGTGTGTGTGTGTGTGTGTGTGTTGTGTGATTGATTGATTGATGGATATTAGGCTTGGCAACATCGAGGTCCTATAGCGCCAGAAAAAGGTGATAGAGAGGTGTGACAGCAAGCAGGAAATAAAAAGAAAAGAGGGACAGTTGAAGAACTGAAAGATGGGAACCATTTAGTCTGGTCTCTCACTAGCGACCTTCCTAGCATGGGAAACCCTCTCTCCTCGAAATCGGGGCAGAGCAGGGTCCGGAGCCCCCTCTAGTCTAGCTCGCCAGGTTTCAGAGACACATGCCCCCACACCACATCAAGGCGGTTACCGTTAGGGGGGTGGTGTGTGTGTGTGTGTGTGTGTGTGTGTGTGTGTGTGTGTGTGTGTGTGTGTGTGTGTGTGTGTGTGTGTGTGTGTGTGTGTGTGTGTGTGTGTGTGTGTGTGATACACATACGATAATTCAATAGACACATTACATACAAACATACAAACAGATCCATCGGTCCTATACCATGTCATCGTAAACACCACCACCAGTGTTCTTGAATACGGCCTTTTTTTTTTTTTACTACCATACAAGGTTAGGTTAGGTTAGATTCGGTTTGGTTACGCTATGTTACGTTTGGTTATTTTTGGTTTGGTTAGGTTTAGGCTAAGTAAAGTTATGTTAGGTTAAATTCGGTCGACTGGTGGTTTATTTTTTTTTATAACCTCAAATAAATTAATATATTTCATATTTCGGATTCTAACTTTTGATTCATTTGGAGTAAACGATTCCTCCAAACTATTCCAAGCAACAGAACACCATTCATTATTTTTGTTCATCTGGTCCTGTTACCTGGCATACATTGGAGGAATCAAGACGCTTCAGAGTAACAGAAGTGAATTATTCCTTCAACATATTTTCTTAGTTTTGCGACACAAGGGAAGTCAAGAATCCCCAAGTATTGTACCTGAATGTGAATGTGATACGACGAATGTAAACACGATATACTTATGAATTATCCGTGGTTTAAACATTTTGACATCTCGAGTGATGGATAATGAAAAATAGCTTGTTTATTACCGGGGAGAAAGGGAGGGAGGGAGAAAAAAGAGAGGAATGAATGAATGAAGGAGGGAGGGAGGGAGGAGGCTAGGAGAAAGGTAGGGAGTTAAAGAGGGAGAAAGCAGAGGGTAGGAGAAATGAGAGAGGTGTAGAGGGAAAAAGGGAGGAAGGAAGGAATAAAGGAAGGAGCCGGCAAGGAGGAAGGGAGGGAGTTTAAAAGGGAGGAGGCAGAGAGGGTGTGGAGGGAGGAATGGGAGGTGTGGAGGGAGGGAGGGAGGGATGGGTGGAAGAAAAAGAGATGAATCGTATAAGTAAGACCTTGTAACCACATACCATCACGGTGACACACACACACACACACACACACACACACACACACACACACACACACACACACACACAAACTCTCTCTCACACACATACACAAACACACTCTCTCTCACACACATACACAAACTCTCTCTCTCTCTCACACACACATACACAAACTCTCTCTCTCTCTCACACACACATACACAAACTCTCTCTCTCTCTCTCTCTCTCTCTCTCTCTCTCTCTCTCTCTCTCTCTCTCTCTCACACACACACACACACACACACACACACACACACACACACACTAATTACCTCACATCCAGACAGCAGCATCAGTAAGAAGAAGAAAGAAGGTCACCGTGTTTTGTTTTACACGTCTAATTCAAAGTAGTTCCCTCTTTGGCCTCACCCTTGCCTCCAGCCACCCAGCCAGCCAGCCAGGAAGAAGAAAACTCCCCACCACTACTACCACCACTACCACCACTACCACTACCACTACCACTACCACCACCACTACCACTACCACTACCACTACCACCACCACTACCACTACCACTACCACCACTACTACCACCACTACCACTACCACCACTACCACTACCACCACCACCACTACTACTACTACTACCACTACCACTACCACCATCACCACACAAAACGCAAACCCATCCTACCCTTACCAACAGTTCTCACCCTTATAGATTGGTGTAGTAAGGCTGGTATAGGGATGTATAGTATAGAATATATAACATAATTATAATAACCCATCCCCTACTGACAGTTTTCAACCTTATAGACTGGTGAAGGAAGGTTGGGGAAGCATTGTATAACCTTTGTATAGGACTCACACCCTTATAGACTGATGTAGGAAGGATAGTTTTGTAAATAATAATTATGACACACATTGATACCTTAATTTTGTATGTTTTTGCATGAGGAAGAAGGGGAGAAGATGACCTCGATTGGTGAGAGTAGAGGGGAGAAGGGAGGGAGAAGGGAGAGAGAAGGGAGGGTTGGAAGAGGAGGAAGAAGGAAGGGAGGAAGAAGGGAGGGAGGAAGAGAGGAGAGGAGAGTTACAAGGAGTTACAAGTACAAGTAGCACCTCAAAAGGTCTTACGACCCATACCAAGGAGGTACCGTATGTGTAGTTGTAGTTGCTAACTAATAGTGAGAGAAAAGTATAGTAAAGAAAAGGCTCTCCCCACCCACCTCTCCCACCCGCATTACTGGTATGGAAATTTAAATGTACCTAACCTGGAGGAAAAATGGCCGGACTAGGAAATTTGTGTATAGGAAATGAGGAAACAATCTCTATAACTCTACCAGGCTTGGCAGAACTTTGTCTAACTGTGTCTTGAACTGTTCTATTGAGGAACTATCAACAACTTTTGCTGGTAGCTTATTCCAGACATTGCAGATTTTATATGTGAAGAAATTACCTAACGTATTATGGCGGAAGCGTTTCAAGTCTAGTTTCCATCCATGGTTTCTAGTTGCATTAGTGTTTAAGCTAAACAGGCACTGATAATCAATGTTTTCATAGGAAGAAGGGAGGGAGAGGAAAGGAGGGGAGGAGGAAGAAGGGGGAGAGAGGAGAGGAGGGGAGGAGGAAGAAGGGGGGGAGAGGAGAGGAGGAAGAAGGGAGGGAGAGAGGAGGGGAGAAGAGAGGAGGAAGAAGGGAGAGAGAGGAGAGGAGGAAGAAGGGAGGGAGGGGAGAGAAGGAAAAAGGGAGGGAGAGAAGAGAACAGGAGAACAGGAGGAGAGGAGAGGAGAAGAGGAGAAAAGAGAGAGAGGAAGGTAAGTATGGGAGGAAATGAGTTTATAAGTGGATGTATGGCCTTACCCAATTCATTCACTTCTCAAGGTGTGTGTGTGTGTGTGTGTGTGTGTGTCAGGGAGTGGGAGACATGAGTCGGGTGTCCGGAAATAGGATGAAGTAAGTGGTAGTTATTGAGTGGTAGTTGGGTAGTTGTATTTGAGTGGTAGTTATATTTGAGTGGTAGTTATATTTGAGTGGTAGTTGTATTTGAGTGGTAGTTATATTTGAGTGGTAGTTATATTTGAGTGGTAGTTGTATTTGAGTGGTAGTTGTATTTGAGTGGTAGTTATATTTGAGTGGTAGTTGTATTTGAGTGGTAGTTGTATTTGAGTGGTAGTTATATTTGAGTGGTAGTTATATTTGAGTGGTAGTTGTATTTGAGTGGTAGTTATATTTGAGTGGTAGTTGTATTTGAGTGGTAGTTATATTTGTGTGGTAGTTATATTTGAGTGGTAGTTGTATTTGAGTGGTAGTTGTATTTGAGTGGTAGTTATATTTGAGTGGTAGTTATATTTGAGTGGTAGTATTTGAGTGGTAGTTGTATTTGAGTGGTAGTATTTGAGTGGTAGTTGTCTCCCAGAAATACCTAGATTACTTCAGATAGCACCCAAAATTACCTCAGATCTAAGGAAAACGCCCCAATGTATACCCCAACAACACTAGAAATTACCTTAAATCTAGAGAAAATATCTCCCAGAAATACTACTCACACTCTCCCTCTCACTTTTCCTCTCACTGCTTACACACTCTCTCTCACTGCTCACACTCTCTCTCTCTCACTACTCACACTCTCTCCCTCTCACTGCTTACACACTCTCTCTCACTACTCACACTCTCCCTCTCACTACTCATATACTCCCTCTCACTACTCACACTTTCCCTCTCACTACTCACTCTCTCACTACTCACACTCTCACTCTCTCACTACTCACACTCTCACTCTCACTCCTCACACTCTCACTCTCACTACTCAATTAATTTCTCCCTCTCACCCAATAATAACCACCTCCTGTGGAATAAAATTATTATTATTATTATTATTATTATTATTATTACAATCAACACAATTTTCTTAAAGGAATTATCTATAAAAAAAATAATGCCAATCAACTTTTATTATTTTTTTTATTTTTCATCTCTTTTTTTTTTTTTTTTTTTGGCTTGATAACACAAGTAGGAATATTTTTGCATCACTGTTGATTTTTATTTATTATAAAATCAAATGTTGGATAATTTTCATGTACTCTTGCGAAAACTTGAACAAATAATTAGGCAACGCAAAAATATTTTCCATAAAGAGAAACTCCAAGTTTGTGTGTGTGTGTGTATGTGTATGTGAGTGTGTGTGTGTTTGTGTGTGTGTGTGTGTGTGTGTGTGTGTGTGTGTGTGTGTGTGTGTGTGTGTGTGTGTGTGTGTGTGTGTGTGTGTGTGTGTGTGTGTGTGTGTGTGTGTGTGTGTGTGTGTGTGTGTAAACGTTTAACTGAGGGGAGATTATCTTGTTTTTGGAAAATTGGAAGTCTACTGATTCCTCCTAACTAAAATGTATAACACCACAAAACAGATGCCCTCAATGGTATTAATAAGGGATCTGTTGTTTCGTGACACAGTTTGGAGGAATCTACAGAGACCTTTTATTTTTATTTGTTTTTAATCACCCAACAAAAGAATAGTCTCCTATTTATATTTGTTTATATCTATCTATCTATCTATCTATCTATCTATCTATCTATCTATCTATCTATCTATCTATCTATCTATCTATCTATCTATCTATCTATCTATCTATCTATCTATCTATCTATCTATCTATCTATCTATCTATCTATCTATCTATCTATCTATCTATCTATCTATCTATCTATCTATCTATCTATCTATCTATCTATCTATCTATCTATCTATCTATCTATCTATCTATCTATCTATCTATCTATCTATCTATCTATCTATCTATCTATCTATCTATCTATCTATCTATCTATCTATCTATCTATCTATCTATCTATCTATCTATCTATCTATCTATCTATCTATCTATCTATCTATCTATCTATCTATCTATCTATCTATCTATCTATCCTCAGCGTGTTTGACTGGTACAGGAATCTTTATTTGGACAACTTGCTGAAGAGATGAACATTTGATTTTTGCCAGAATTTTTGGAGGTAAACGAGTCCTTCAAATATTGCCACGAAACACCATGCATCATTCACCTCTATGGAAGGGAGCTTGTTTCATGGGATAGTCAGGAGGAATCAGAAGCCTCCAATTTTATTCTCGTACACGATCACAGGGTCCGTAAGGGGGTGTGCGAATAGGGGGACAGGCTTGGGGGGTGGGGGGGTAGGGGGTTTTGGGGGTTGCAGGAGTAGGGGGACAGGCTTGGGGGGTAGGGGTTTTTGGGGGTTGCGGGAATAGGGAACAGGCTTTCTACCCCCCACCCCCACCTCCACCCCAAGTCTGACCCCCATTCCCGCACTCCCCCCCCCCAAAACCTGCCCCCTACTCCCACACCCCCTTAAGTACTTACAGAAATGGAAAGTACTTACAGAAATGGAAAGTACTTACAGAAATGGAAAGTACTTACAGAAATGGAAAGTACTTACAGAAATGGAAAGTACTTACAGAAATGGAAAGTACTTACAGAAATGGAAAGTACTTACAGAAATGGAAAGTACTTACAGAAATGGAAAGTACTTACAAAAATGGAAAGTACTTACAGAAATGGAAAGTACTTACAGAAATGGAAAGTACTTACAGAAATGGAAAGTACTTACAGAAATGGAAAGTACTTACAGAAATGGAAAGTACTTACAGAAATGGAAAGTACTTACAGAAATGGAAAGTACTTACAGAAATGGAAAGTACTTACAGAAATGGAAAGTACTTACAGAAATGGAAAGTACTTACAGAAATGGAAAGTACTTACAGAAATGGAAAGTACCTACAGAAATGGAAAGTACTTGCAGAAATGGAAAGTACTTACAGAAATGGAAAGTACTTACAGAAATGGAAAGTACGCAACGAGTGTACAGTTTAATTCATTAGAACAACTTCAAGTGAAAAAAAGAAAAAAAAAAAACATGAAAATAGAAAATAAACACGAAGATAAAAAACGAAAAAAAAAACAATCTAAGTAAAAGAAATACTAAATACAAAAACAATAAATAACGAAAAAAAAATACACCACCTAAATGAAAGAGATATATACTAAACACGAAAAGAAAAGAAATTAGTGAAAGATATAATAAACACGAAAACATTAAATAACGAAGAAAAACTAAAAAAAAAAAAAAAAAAAAGATACTAAATACGAAGAGATATAAAGATAATATTAATAATAAAAAAAAACAAGTGAAAGAGACACTAGACAAAATGAAAAAAAATAATAATAATAATAATAAATAAAAAAAAAGTGAAAGAAATACTAGACACAAAGGTTAATAAAAGAAAAAAAAGTGAGAGATGCAAGACACAAGGATTAAAAACAAAAAACAAAATAAAAAATAAACTACTGTTAACGAGAATGTTGTCCACTGTGAATATCCCCTCCCCCTCCCCCTCCCCCCCCACCAGTCAATGTCCCTCAGAGGTAGCCGAACTAACGGTGGTGTCACTCTCACACCCACGTCTCATCCTCTTAATTCTTTTGGTCACTCTCACAACCACGTCTCATCCCCCTCTTCTTCTACTCCCTTCTCCCACACACCACCCACGTCTCATCCTCCTCTTCTTCTACTCCCTTCTCACACACACACACACCCACGTCTCATCCTCCTCTTCTTCTACTCCCTTCTCCCACACACACACACACGTCTCATCCTCCTCTTCTTCTACTCCCTTCTCACACACACACCACCCACGTCTCATCCTCCTCTTCTTCTACTCCCTTCTCCCACACACACACACACGTCTCATCCCCCTCTTCTTCTACTCCCTTCTCCCACACACACACACCCACGTCTCATCCTCCTCTTCTTCTACTCCCTTCCTCATCATCCTCCTCTTCCTCTGGTCACTCTCCCACACCACCACATCTCATCTTATTAATAATTCATCTGTTCCCTTCTCTTGCATAGCCTAGACAAGTTTACAATGGCATCGACCCTGTTTGCCTTGGCAGTGTGACGCCGGGGAATGGTCATTGGTTGGTTGGTTGGTTTGGCACGGAGTCTCTACACACCAATATAATCATTTATGCACAATAATTTTCAAAAGTCTTATTATTACTATAAATCTTTTCCTGCGTGGTGGTCACTTCAGATTATATTCATGTCGGGAATGTGACGCATTATTGTGACTGGATTAACAATAACAATAACAATAACAATAACAATAACAATAATTATAATAATAATAACAATAATTATAATAATAATAATAATAATAATAATAATAATAATAATAATAATAATAATAATAATAATAATAATAATAATAATAATAATAATAATAATAATAATGATAATAATAATAATAATAATAATAATAATAATAATAATAATAATAAAAATAATAATAAAAATAATAAAATTAGGTGTACTTGGGAGTCCCGACACGTCAACTTTTGTATATCACAATATATACTATTGAACACAAGAATTTATACTCACGCTGCAAGACTATGTAACTGCAATACCACATTATCATCAGGTTTGTTGTTTTGCAATCACCGAGTCACTTGGTAGACCATTCATTGCAGTACTTCCAGAATAAGGACCTCTCTCTCCATAGAGTTCATAATTATGGACTGTATGAATTCCTTTGGCAAACCCGCACGTTCTGTACAAAGGTATAGTGATGTATGTTGTGTTATGTTATGTTATGTTATGTTATGTGATGTTATGTTATGTTATGTTATGTTATGTGATGTTATGTTATGTTACACACCAGCAAACATAGCTGTAGATCTTAGCTTTACCTTGTCATGTAAACAATATAATCCCCTTAAATAATACAACAACAACAACAACAGCAAAAACTACATCAACAACAACTACTACTAAAATAACTACTCTGGTACAAATTTAACAACTACAAAGATAACAACAACTAATACTACTATTACAACAACATCAACTACAGCTACTACTACTACTACTACTACTACTACGACTACTACTAAAGTAAAAAAATAGAGCAGCAGCAGCAACAACAACAACAACTCCAACTACTATTACAACAAAAACTACCACTACTGCTACCACTACTACGCCATTAACACAACAATGTAAAACAGGTGGCAGTATCACACCTCCTTGAAGTGGATGAAGTAAGATGGTGGTTTGGTCTATATACTGCCAGCAAATTGGGTCGTGAAAAGAATTAATTGGCCACTTCCCAGCCATCAGTAAACTCCCCCCGTGTTGATTGTCAAGCGTCACCACCAAACCATTACTACCAAACCCATCAGAGGAAATACAACCTCAGGCCCAGGCATCTACACAGTCCTCACGCATTGCATTGAGGACCCTGTGATCGTATAAGGGAATTGGTGGGGTGGAGTGGGGTGGGGAATGGGGCTGGGGTGGAGTGGGGTGGAGTGTGGAATGGTAGTGGAGTGGGGTGGGGTGTGGGGTTAATTATTTACTGTGCCAACTATAACTATACTAATGAGGGATCTGTTTCTTGCCATAATTTGAAGGAGTCAACAGAAACCTTCCTAGTCACCAACAAAATAATCACTCCTTAATTAATCACTTTCTTGTATATAATTATGGATCTTTGAATTGTGTGCTGCAAATCTTAAGGGGAAATTTTTATGTTGGTGATTTTGAAGGTCTCTAGAGTACTGTAGATTCCTCCATACAGTGCCACGAAACAGATTCCTTATATTAGTACCATTGAGGGCATCTGTTTCCTGTTATAGCTAGGAGGAATCAGTGGCCTTCCAATTTATCAACAATATAATCATTTCCCATTAATAAAGTTAAATGGATTATATGTAGCCTTTTATTCTCACTGCTCAGATTTGTCCAATATAATTAATATATACTGTGTCAATGAAGAACACGTCACTCCTTCACCAAACAAACAATAAAACTCACACTCTCCCAGGACTATAAAACACTCTCCCAGGACAATAAAACAAATCACTCTCCCAGGACAACCAAACACACACTCTCCCAGGACTATAAAACACTCTCCCAGGACAACAAAACAACTCACTCTCCCAGGACAACAACACAAATCACTCTCCCAGGACAACAAAACACTCTTCCAGGACAATAAAACACTCTCCCAGGACAACAACACAACTCACTCTCCCAGGACAACCAAACACACACTCTCCCAGGACAACAAAACAACTCACTCTCTCAGGACAACAAAACAACTCACTCTCCCAGGACAACCAAACACACACTCTCCCAGGACTATAAAACACTCTCACAGGACAACCAAACACACACACTCCCAGGACAACAAAACAACTCACTCTCTCAGGACAACAAAACAACTCACTCTTCCAGGACAACAACACAAAACACTCTCCCAGGACAACAAAACAACTCACTCTTCCAGGACAACAAAACAACTCACTCTCCCAGGACAACAACACAAATCACTCTCCCAGGACAACCACTACCTACATCACTGCTATATGTAATGATATAAAATGTAATTGGGTTAATGAAAGGTGTATTACCAATGTACACACACACACACACACACCCACACACACACACACACACACACACACACACACACAGTCTAGTTACAAGGAATGATCTACACACACACACACACACACACAAATTACAAGGAATGATCTACACACACACACACACACACACACACACAAGTTACAAGAAATTATCCACACACACACACACACACACACACACACACACACACTCACACACACACACACACACACACACACAGCCCTTGGTTACCTTATCAAATAAATCTTTTATTATTATTCTATATTTCCTCTAACCAGGGGAAGTTGTGTGTTGCATAATTATGGTGTATGTCGTCAAGTGAAGACATCTGCTCTCTGCCAATGGACGGTGAGGTATATAATGGGCTCTTCCTGAAAATCCTGTCCACCAGATGACAGGGATTCACAAAATATCAGTATTAGCTGCTGTAATATCACTGTAACTCTGATTGATAATAATTAATGTGGCCAAGTTCTCCTTTTGTATCATTATTCGTGTTTGTTTCTTAGTGATATTCGTAAATGTATTATTTTTCGTTCATACTTTAAAATACTTGCTTTTTTTGCCTTTAATTAAGCCTGAGAAAAAAAAAATATATATATATAATAATAAACTTTTACCCAGCCAAGATTTTGCCTTTTCATCCTACTTCTTCCTCTGTGACGGTGGGGTGGGGGTGGGGGTATGGGTGATGGGGGGGGAGGGGGAGAGGGTGGGGGTGGGTGTAGGGGGTGAAGGGGGCTGGGGGGAAGGGGCAGACAAGACAAAAACATTGCCTGTCCATCCCTACTGTGTTTTATTGTCCTGGTTAAATAAGAGTTTGTTTGGTTGTCCTGGGAGAGTGTTTTGTTTGGTTGTCCTGTGAGAGTGAATTGTTTTGTTGTCCTGGGAGAGTGTTCTGTTTTGTTGTCCTGGGAGAGTGTTCTGTTTTGTTGTCCTGGGAGAGTGTTCTGTTTTGTTGTCCTGGGAAAGTGAGTGTTTTGTTGTCCTGGGAGAGTGTCTTGTTTTGTTGTCCTGGAAGAGTGAATTGTTTTGTTGTCCTGGGAGAGTGAATTGTTTTGTTGTCCTGGGAGAGTGAATTGTTTGGTTGTCCTGGGAGAGTGAATTGTGTTGTTGTCCTGGGAGAGTGAATTGTTTTGTTGTCCTGGGAGAGAGAGTGAGTATTTTGTTGTCCTGGAAGCTGTGTGTGTGTCATCCCTTTGTAGGACACATTTGGTACATTGGAGTGCCCTGATTCCTCCAATGTATTTCAGGAAGCAGAACTAACGAATAAAAATAAAGTTTTCCTGTTTTTCTCGGAGTAATTTGGAGGAATCAGTTACTCCAGAAAATTGAACCAACGAATAAATATAATGTTATCCTATCGTTACTCGGAATAGTTTGGAGGAATCAATTACTCCAGGAAACTGAACCAATGAATAAATAAATATAATGTTATTCTACAGTTTGTTGCTCGGAATAGTTTGGAGGAATCAGTTATCTCTCTCTCTCTCTTTCTCTCTCTCTCTCTCTCTCTCTCTCTCTCTCGCTCTCTCTCTCTCTCTCTCTCTCTCTCTGCCCTAACATAGTATTAATTTTTATAGTATTTTATCTATTCATAGTATTTAAAGTATTTTATTTATAGTGTTTAATAGTACTTTATTATAATATTTTATCTAATTAATCGTATAAAATGAAATAACTCATTTTTAATCTATTTCATATTATCATCAATTAATTGTATATGATGGAGACTAACATTCCTATTTTTTTTATTATTATTATGCACGAAAATCATTATCGTCTTTTCATTACACAAGATTTGTTAACTATACAAATATTAATAATTCCCTAATATCTAATACCTATATAAATAACAATAATAATCCCTCAATATCTAATAACTACAAAAATAATAATCTTTCAATAATATCTAATACCTATAAATATAACAAAAATAATCCCTCAATATCTAATAACTATAAAAACAAAACTAATAATCCTTCAATATCTAATACCTACAAATAGAAAAAAAATAATCCCTTAATATCTAAAAACTACAAAAATAATAATCCTTCAATATCTAATAACTATAAAAATAATAATAATCCCTCAATATATATTTACTAAGAACACACAAAAAATAATCCCTCAATATCTAAGAACTATCACAACAATAATCCCTCTACTCTCATTTACTCAGGGTAGAAGAATCCCTGGCATAGTTTGGAGGAACCAGAGACCTTCAAATTGACCAACAAAATATTCTGGTTGTCTTGGGAGAGTGTGTGTTTGGTTGGTTGTCCTGGGAGAGTGTATGGTTGGTTGTCCTGGGAGAGTGTTCTATTGTCCTGGGAGAGCGTGTGTTTGATTGTCCTGGAAGAGGGCTGTTGTCCTGGGAGAGTGTATGGTTGAGGGAGGGAGCGTTTATTGTCCTGGGAGAGTGTGTGGTTGGTTGTCCTGGGAGAGTGTATGGTTGGTTGGTTGTCCTGGGAGAGTGTGTGGTTGGTTGTCCTGGGAGAGTGTGTGGTTGGTTGGTTGTCCTGGGAGAGTGTGTGGTTGGTTGTCCTGGGAGAGTGTGTGGTTGGTTGGTTGTCCTGGGAGAGTGTGTGGTTGGTTGGTTGTCCTGGGAGAGTGTGTGGTTGGTTGTCCTGGGAGAGTGTGTGGTTGGTTGGTTGTCCTGGGAGTGTATGGTTGGTTGGTTGTCCTGGGAGAGTTTAGTGGGTTGTCCTGGGAGTGTTGGGATGGGTTGTCCTGGGAGAGGGCTTCAGTGTGTGAGTGGGGTGAGCAGGACCCACGAGTATATAAAGGCTGAGATCCCAGCCAACTGTTCAGTGTGCGGCCGCCCAAGGTACCGGCAACATGACGTTATTGAGAGTGGCGCTGGGGACATTTTTCCTCCTCGGCTTAGGTAAGTAAATTCAAAGAGAGGTAGATAGGGAGCATTTTAAAAGGGGATATTATTTCTTCTTTCTTTTCTCTTATTTTGGTGAATTTGGTGGAAAGGTCTGTCTGTGATTTCCTCCAAAATTACTGTATGCTGCCGGGAGACTTATCTATACGACCTTGGTGTTTACTTTTTAGTTAATGAGGGGTCCGTTTCTACCCTTAAATAATTATAGGGATAAAATAATGAAAGAGGAGATAGATAGATAGAGTGGACATCATCATTATCATCACCAATCATCATCATCCCTCCCTCTACACTCCTCCCTCCTCTTCCTTCTATACAGATAATGAATGATACATGTAGTTGTAAAAGAAGGAACTGAAAAATGGACACAGTGAAAGCCCCCCCTCTCTCTGGATAGAAACAAATACACACACACAGACACACACACAGACAAACGGACGGAGTGAGTGAGTGAGTGGACCAACCAACCTACCAAACTTCTTTAGGCTATATATATAAATATCACCCGGTTAACTCGCCTTCACTCACCAACACATTTCCACTAATAATAATAATAATAATAATAATAATAATAATAATAATAATAATAATAATAATAATAATAATAATAAGTGTTACGTGTTGTGCCTTGTGAATGTTAAAAAAAAAAATAATATGGATTTTTATGTTCCACTTTTCATATTTTAACTCTTGCTTCCACTCGTACTCCCTCACTCCTTCCACTCTCCATCCACCTTTATATCCTCCACTCCACTTCCACAGTCTTCTTCTCCGACCCTCGTTCTCGTTTCCACTCATTCCTGTTCCACCCTTAATTCCTCTGCAAATCCACCTCCACTTCCCCATCACACACACACACACACACACACACACACACACACACACGTCAACCCAACTCCTCCACCAGTCGTCTTCCACCATCATTTCTCATATTGTCATTTACTTCACTTTCAAATCACAACGCAGTATGTTAACATTTTAAAGTTTCTAGAACATTCTCTCTCTCTCTCTCTCTCTCTCTCTCTCTCTCTCTCTCTCTCTCTCTCTCTCTCTCCACCAAGTATGAGCTAGCTTAAGTGAGGAGAAGTATGCATTAACTGGTGAGGCATCACCATAACATATAGCTAAAAAAAAAGATGTAAACGGAAGGTGGTGGTGGAGGCGAGACAAACTTTCAAAGGATTACTACTTTTGGAAGAGTTGAAATCTGCACAAAATTATCTAATACTGTATTATTATGATTATTATTATTATTATATCAGGACTTTAATCCAGCTACAGATTTATATACCACTAACACTGTATATTAACCCACCTCTCTCTCTCTCTCTCTCTCTCTCTCTGTCTCTCTCTCTCTCTCTCCTTAATTAATGTAGATAAGATAATAAGATTCCGTGGCTCATAATAAATTCGCTCTTGGTGATAATTGGTTGTGGCGTGGCAATATTATACTTGGGGTGAGAACATGACACACTTTCAGCCTCCTGAGACAAAAGAGCCATGAGAAAGTGACGACACATTCTCCACGCCATGAACACACACACAGACACACACACACACACACACGCACGCACAAGGACTGAAGCCATCACCGTTATATAACAATAGATTCACTGTTCTATAATCCTCTCTCTCTCTCTCTCTCTCTCTCTCTCTCTCTCTCTCTCTCTCTCTCTCTCTCTCTCTCTATTCATTTTGCTATATATATTCGATACATGCATGCATTTCTATATAATTTTCTTTGTTGGATTGTCATAGTGAAGAGGGAGGTGTACAGCCGTGGACATGACTTTCAATACACATATGGATGACTCAAACAAATTGCTGACTAATGTTTTTACGTTGTCATGTGATGCTATTGTTTTGTATAGCGAGTAGCTGCTTGTAGTAAATTAGAGGATGCTTGCTGCCTTGCCTATTTATTGGAAACTTTCCCAGCTAACGAACATAGGTTGGTTATCTGTCAAACTTTAACACGAGTCACCCAAATGTGGATGAATATTGTTGTCTGTGGTTGGTCTACGTAAAGTTAGATGCATGTCCTTCTTTATGTCTGGTTCTACCTATTATGTATCTGACCATTTATATACAAGAGCGCTCGGAGACTGCAAACCTCTACCAAGACATACAACTCCATAGCTACTCGTATACAAATCTGAGTGTCTCCTACAAAGGGTTATCTCATACTAATAGGCTGCTTTATGTCTTTCCCTTCGTCTGTGTACAGTTAACGGTTGAAATCCAGGAGCTAAATAATTATCCCCATTGGTAACTGGTTCGAAAAAGAGTGTAGGATTGGTAACGCTGACTACTAAACCCAGAGATGATATCATACTAAAAATCTCACACAATGGCATATCAGATTAGTTGTAAAATCTCATGACGATTCACAAAATTGTACACCGGAGGTTTCAAATGCTCATGGACAGTTGACTCCGCAAGTAACGAGCACAGTATCGGGTGGGTTTGGCGAAATGTGGCACCACTGTTTGTGTTCACTCATAGTAACTCTAAACGAATTAATAGAACTCATTCGTTATAATATCCACCATAATTTAAGGAGGCCATGTAAACAAACACAGTGGTGCCACAATTCATCTCATCTATCGGACGCTGTGCTCGTTTCTAGTGGAGGCAAGTGTATATCAGTGGATTTCACCAAGGGATAACTTAGAGAACGAAGCGAGTTCTTGACCAAAGCATTGTATGGAAAGTTTATAAGCAGTCACACGAAATTGTCATACTCAGGTTTATACTAAATTTGTGTAAGTCTTTGGGAACTGACCTCAGAATTTCACCTCATTTTTACCAAACATACAGAAAATTCCTACAATAGATGTAAATCCAGATCTCCAAAAATCAAATCACTTGATACCAGTCACGAGGCTTACCTTAGATAAATATTTTAAAAGGAATATCATAAGCCTTTTTTAGTTATTCTTTTAACAAACATACCAACAGAAGAACAAATTGAACCAAAAGTATAAGCTACTGGCAGAGGTTTATATAAAATTAATATAGTTGTTTGTCTACTTTTTTATTACTGTGTTTATGAATACTGGTGATAACTTAACATTATGTGAATGTGAATGTAACTTCAGCGCACGTGCGCGCGCGTGTATGTGTGAGTGTCTGATAGTTGGAGGGGGAGGCAACCAACGGTCTACCTTCTCTCCATACCTCCCTCCCTCCCTCCCCATTTCCAGTTGACTTGAGAGACCTCCTCTCACTCTCACTTTTACCACCCCCCTCCCCCCGTTGACCCGCTTTCCTACCTGCTACCTCCCTAACTCCCTCACCCTCCCTTCTCCCTCATCACCCACTCACCCACCCACCCACCCCCCCTCTCTCCACCCACTCTCTGGCTTCAACCGTAAAATCTCTGTGGTTTCGGTGAATCTCTCTCTCTTGGAGTTGTAGGGGGCTAGGGGTGTGAGAAAGGAGGGGGTCCTGAGCACAAGCGTATCGAGATGGCGTGCAGATAATGTTGCACTTCTACTGAGAGTGTGAGTTAGCATGTGAACATTCAAAGTACAGGCTCTCCATAATACAACTCTATATAATTATGCTTCTGTGAGTGAATCCAGTGTGTGTGTGTGTGTGTGTGTGTGTGTGTGTGTGTATTTTTATATAGGTTGTTCTGTCTGTTTCTATATGCATTTCAGTGTGTGTGTGTGTGTACTTTTCTATGATTGCTCTGTTTATTTCTATGTACATTTCAGTGTGTGTGTGTGTGTGTGTGTAGCATGACTGAGGAACGTATGCCAGCCTAGATAAACAAATTATTTTAGGGACGTGATGAACGGGCGTGAGTTTCCCGGCCCGCTAAGCGTCAGTACTTACACGCTTTCTAGGGAAATGGTGTTTGTGAACTGGTTTCCCTCGAGCTTTCTCTTAAGCCACACCCTCACCTCATCTCTCATCCCTCTTGTCACGCCATGGCAAGAGGGAGAGACTTTTAGTAATTAACCAGGTGGGATAAAAGTATAAAAGTTTAGCAGGTAATGAGAGAGAGAGTGAGTTACATAGAGTTACATAGAATCACAGACCACAACATACCTTACGGTCCACACGAGGTGATCTGATTAGAAGGTTACTAGTGGAGAATGAATTTCTCCCCAGTGATAGTCGTAGATAAGGATAGCAAAGTAGAAGGCTCTCTCCCCACCCTCCACTCCCTCCGGCCTGCGCGTACATGAAATAAAGTCAGGAGTCAGAACCTTGTGGGGTTGGTAGAAAATACTCCACAAGTAAATTTTATAGGAAAGATAGAAAGTAGTTGAAATTTGGCTAACTTGCCACCTGTAATGGGCATAAATTATTCGTTAGTAAACATCGTAAGTCGGGGATTAGACACAAGGTGTTTATCTAGGCGACGCTTGAAGCTATCTACGGTATTACAGTCTATTACGTTACGGGGAAGCCCATTCCATAAGGCAGGGTAAATAAATGGAAGGAAACAGAAGATGAAATGTAGGTTAAGGGGGTATCACACTAGCACCACGTACGAGGGTGATGAGAGGCAAGACTGGGCTGGTAGGCAAGGAAGGGAAATCATTCAATATAACGAAGCCAATGGAAACACCAACAAGACTTTAATAATCAACTCGAAGGGAACACACGATGAGATGATTGTGGTGATAGGAAAGAAAAGAATGAGAGAGACAGTGTGTGAAAGGAGGGAAGGAGAGACATTGTGTGAAGGGAAGTAAGCAAGGAGGGAGGGATGGAGGAAGGGAGAGAAGGAAGGAAGAAGAGAGGGAGAGAAGGAAGGAAGAAGAGAGGGAGAGAATGAAGGAAGGAGAGAAAGAGGGAGGGAGAGAAGAAGGGAGGGAGAGAAGGAAGGAGGGAGGTGGATAACAGTGCCTGAGGAAGGGAGGGAAGAAGGGAGGGAGGGAAGAAGGGAGGGAGGGAAGAAAGGAGGGAGGGAGAGAGGGAGGGAAGAAGGGAGGGAGGGAGGGAGGGAGGGAAAGCAAGGGGAAAGCACCCTCTCTTCCCTCCAACTTTCCCATAAGCCAGATGGTCCAATATGGCGGACGTAAAGAGAAAAGGGAAATTTATGAACGAATGTAATTATTTCTAATGTAAACAATATAATCAGGCTTTAAAAGTGTTAAGTGTGTGTGTGTGTGTGTGTGTGTGTGTGTGTGTGTGTGTGTGTGTGTCCCACTTCAACTCTAGGCAAATACAAAAAAAACAAAAACAAGATAACGGTGATGCATATAATTATAAAATATTTTAGACTTTAGAGGAATCAGTTGCTCCAGATTTACCAACACAATACTACCCTCTTAAATAATGGGAATTAATATTAGTTTTGGTACATTGGAGCGCCTTGATTCCTCCTACAGCATGCCAGGAAACAGGACCAGATTAATTAGTTGTTGCTTGGAATAGTTTGGAGGAATCAATTGGTACAGAGGGTGTATAAAATTAATTAAGGTTCTATCTTCCACCTGCTAGAGTGAACAGGATACACTTGTCAATTTATTCTTATTCTTATTCTTATTCTTATTCTCTCTCTCTCTCTCTCTCTCTCTCTCTCTCTCTCTCTCTCTCTCTCTCTCTCTCTCTCTCTCTCTCTCTCTTTCCCTTCTACACCCATTATCTCCTTACCTTCTATTTATCATTTCTCTATCCTCTTCCCTTCTTCCTTCCTTCCTTCCTTCGTTCCTCGTTTCATTCGCATGTTATTTTCTTTCTTCTGCCCTCCAGATAAAGGTAACCTACTACAACTGACACACTTTTCATCACAAAACTTCTCTCCTTCTCATCATTTTTTACTCTTCCCTTCCTTCCTTCCTTCCTTCCTTCCTTCCTTATTTTAACATGTACTGTATAGGTAACTTTCTCTACACATAAAACATCATCAGTTATTGCTTCTCTCCTT
>JAWZYT010004494.1:30000-34832 GCA_034508575.1 Petrolisthes manimaculis
ATTGAAAAGCACATAGATCATAAATGCAACTTCAATTACGAGGTTTATTATCTTACTGTACATGGTGAGAGAGAGAGAGAGAGAGAGAGAGAGAGAGAGAGAGAGAGAGAGAGAGAGCTACACCTGTTTTCGTACTTTCTCACTTTCTCTTCGCCTTTGCTGGCTGACTCTTCCTCCTCTCTGTCTGCCTGCCTGCCTGTCACTTTGGCTGACTGACCTAGCAAGCTACAACCAACTTCCTCTCTTTGCCCCTTCAGTTCATACCTCTCTCTTTGCCCCTTCAGTTCGTCCCTCTCTCTTTGCCCCTTCAGTTCATACCTCTCTCCTTGCCCCTTCAGTACGTCCCTCTCTCTTTGCCCCTTCAGTTCATCCCTCTCTCTTTGCCCCTTCAGTTCATACCTCTCTCTTTGCCCCTTCAGTACGCCCCTCTCTTTATGTACAGTAATATCATCTGATGCATTTTTCGTGAACATTTTAAAAACATATGCTGTGGTTATTTATTCTGTGTAAAAATATATAATAATCAATCCAAAACTATGATAGATAAACCGTCCTTTTAATAACCTTCCACATACGGAGATGGTGTGAGGTTATGCTTTCACTCGTGTGTGTTTGTGTGTATGTCATCTCAAAAACACATCATAAATAATACAAGGATGTCGATCAAACTTGAGAGGAGGAAGGGTGATTGTTGTGGTGTTGTGATTTCCTGCATGTAGTGTTTAAAGTTTGGGGCCACCACGTAAATATTTTGTTATTAGAGTTGATGAGAATTATTAACGATATACCGGTGGGACATACATACACACACACACACACACACACACACACTCACACACACACACACACACACTTGTAAGCTCAAACAAACACACACACACACACACTTGTAAGCTCAACCACACACTTGTAAACACACACACACACACACACACACACACTTGTAAGCTCAACCACGCACACTTACCCACACACACACACACACACACACACACACACACACACACACACACACATTGTTTCTGTGACAGTTGGTGGATACGTCAAGTGGTTATAAAGAATAATACTCTTACAGCACCTGACTCGCACGGTTACACCTTACTCATGTGTGTGTGTGTGTGTGTGTGTGTGTGTGTGTGTGTGTGTGTGTGTGTGTGAGCTTACGAGAGAGAGAGAGAGAGAGAGAGAGAGAGAGAGAGAGAGAGAGGAGAGAGAGAGAGAGAGAGAGAGAGAGAGAGGAGAGAGAGAGCTACGCGAGTGATATACGAGCCTAATACTGACGTGTACAGATGTATGTATGTATGTTATGTATGTATGTCTGTATGTATGTAAGAGACCGTTGTGGGAAGGTGTTATTTCCGTGTACCGTATGTGTTGTAAGAAGTGTGAGGTATAAACACACACTCCATTTCCTACAACAAAACACAAACACAAACACATACACACACAAGTTACACAGCACATACTAAAACACATTCTCAGTATAACCTCACACACACCACACACACCATTAGTTACACACACCACACACACACAATTAGTTACACATCACATAGTATCTACAACACACACACACACATAATTAAATTTACCCTAAGATTTTTTTTCTCTTTACAGGGACTACAAGCTTTGCAGTGCCCTCACGGTCTGTCCTTTGATTTGAAGAGCAGACGTGCCAGTGGACAGATAAGGTCAAGAACTGCGACAGTAAGGCCAAGACCAAGAAGGCCAAGCCCTTGCTAAGAACCAGCGAGCCCCTCTGCCAGGTGAGTAGTGAGTGAGGAGTGAGTGAGTGAGTGAGTGAGTGAGTGAGTGAGTGAGTGAGTGAGTGAGTGAGTGAGTGAGTGAATGGGTGAGTGAATGGGTGAATGGGTGAATGAGTGAGTGATGGGGTGAATGGGTGAGTGAGTGAGTGTTGGGGTGAATGAATGAGTGAATAATATTGATCTGGAGTGAGTAAGCTAGACTGGTAGACTATTTTTTTGTGAATTACTTATTTAGTGTAACCTTACAGTCTGTTAAACATTGTGTGGGGGCTTGTGTGAATGGTTTTTTTAATAGACTTTAGTTAAACAGTGAGAGAGAGAGAGAGAGAGAGAGAGAGAGAGAGAGAGAGAGAGAGAGAGAGAGACAGAGAGAGAGAGAGAGAGAGACAGAGAAATGGAGAATACGGAAAATAGAGATAGGAAAAAATTAAAGATTGAGTGTAAGTAACAGAGGGAAAACGAAAAGACTCCAACATCTCCTCTTCTCCTCCTTCTCTCCCCCCATCCCACCTCACCCCTTGTAGGAGAACTTCTTGGCTTGTGGAGATGGTACGTGTATGGACAGACAACTCTTCTGTGACGGCAAAGTGGACTGCAGCGATGAGTCAGACGAGAACGCTTGTGGTAAGTAAAAAAAATATATATAGTTTGGCACCTATAGGCCTACTCACTTACTAAATAATATATTGAACTTTGGGTGTCTATAGGTTATCTCAACACCTTTTAATTTAACGTACGAAACATGTAATGATAATGATGTTAATGATGTGAAGTCATATAAGTCATACTCACTCATCATATCCCTGTTTCATCATCATTCATCCCATCCCGTTTTGGTTACATTATCCCCCTCATCACACTCACTATTCTTCTCTCTCTCTCTCTCTCTCTCTCTGTCATTGTCTCATTATCACCATTCGTCTGTTTGTTTGGTTGCAGATATCAACAGTGATCCCAAACAGCGCCCCAACATGCCAACAAGGACGAGTGTGCCGCCTGCCTGACTGTTTCTGTTATCATAGTGGCAATGAGGTAAGTTAATAGTCTCCCCTTCTCTCTCTCTCTCTCTCTCTCTCTCTCTCTCTCTCTCTCTCTCTCATTTTTATTTTTCTCGTCTTCTTTATCGCACACTTACAGTACGTGTCTTAAATTTATATTCAAGTTCTCTGACACAACAAATATAAATTCACTATCTATTTTTGTAAAGTACTCGGTGCCCATCCCTATCTCTTCCTTTCCCTCCCTTTCTCTTCACCTCCTCTCTTTCCATTCCCTCCTAACAATCTCCCCCACTTTCTCCCACCCTCCCCTCTCTCTCTCCTTCCTCTCTTTCCATTCCCTCCTTCTATCCCTCCCTCCTTCTACCCCTCCCTCTCTTTCCATTCCCTCCTTATATATAATCTCCCTTCCCCCCCTCCCCCCTCACACGTTTCCGTCTCCCTCTCGTTACAGATCCCCCACGAAATGAACCCAGGAACCGTGCCTCAGATGATTACCCTCACCCTTCGACGATGCATCAACAATAACAACATGGACCTCTACCAACTTATCTTCGACGGTCGACTGAATCCCAACCAGTGTAGCATCAAGTCCACCTTCTTCGTCTCACACAAGTACACCAACTACTCGGCCGTCCAGGAAATGCACAGAATGGGACACGAGATCGCTGTGCACTCCGTCAGGTGAGTGTGAAAGTAACTGGGAGAGAGAGAGGGTGGGGGGCGAAGGAAGAGAAAGAGTGAGTGAAAGTGAGGAAAAGGGAGAGAGGGGAGGGGGGGAAGGGAGAGAAAGAGAGACTGAGAGAAAGAGTGAGAGTGAAAGTGACCGAGACAGAGAGAGGGGGGGGGTGGGAGGGAAAGGGAGAGAGAGGGGGAAGGCAGAGAATGAGAAACTGAGAGAAAGAGTGGGAGTGAAAGTGACCGAGACAGAGAGAGAGGGGGGGGGGGGAGGAAGAGGAGGGAAAGGGAGAGAGAGGGGGAAGGAAGGTAAAGAGAGGACAAATACAAAAGACAGAGAAAAGGAAAAATATAAAGTTGTATGAAAATAATTAGCTGTCCTGATGTAAAATATAGTAACTAAAGTTGCCTGGTTGTGGGAAGAGATGTGGTCAGTCCCCAGCTGTTCATTGTATTGGGATGGTGTGGGTGGGTAACCTTGGCTCGTTATGTGGTCAGGTAAAGTCAGGTAAGGGAAGGAAGTAGAAACAGGCCGAGATATAGTAGCAGGTTAATATTAGGCAACTATGATACACGTGGGTCAAAAACAGAGTGTGCACTTTGTATATATTATTCCATCTTCGCATCTATTTATGTTAACATGCTCTCGAGTCTTACGTGTTTTTTCTCTCTGTTTCAGCCACAACTGATAGCGAAACTTTCTGGACGAGGCCACAGAGGACCAATGGAACGTGAGATGGCCGGTGCTCGCGTCATCGTCGACAGGTTTGCCAATATTTCCGATAACTCCGTAATCGGTGTACGCGCTCCCTACCTACGAGTAGGTGGCAACAACCAATTCAAGATGCTGGAAAAAGAATGCATTCCTATACGACTCGACTATCAACAGCACCATTACAGGACCCTCCACTCTGGCCATATACTCTCTACTACCGCATGCCTCACGATTGTCATGGGAACTTACAGGCCTGTCCGACCCGCTCCTTTGCTGTGTGGGAGATGGTAATGAATGAGATGGACAGACGTGAGGACCCAACAATTGAGGCTCCTTTGCCAGGGTGTGCCATGGTAGACTCGTGCTTCTCCAGCAGGCCAACCACTGACCAGTTTTACAACTTCCTGAATAACAACTTCGAACGTCATTACAGCACGAACCGCGCTCCTCTGGGTCTCTTCTTCCACTCCGCCTTCTGAAGAATGACCCCCGACATTCTGGACACCTTCCTTTATTGGCTGGATGAGATCTTGGCCACTTACAAGACGTGTACTTTGTAACCATGACTCAGGTTATCCAATGGATGCAAGATGCTCGTCCCATTGGTCAGCTCAACAATTATGATCCCTGGAGGGAGAAGTGTGTGGTACCTCCTGGTGAACCTTTCTGTGTCGG
>JAWZYT010004495.1:0-7500 GCA_034508575.1 Petrolisthes manimaculis
AATGTATAGTAATGTATAGTAATGTGTACAAAATGTAATGTATAGTAATGTGTACAAAAAATGTGTTCTCATCAATAGTAATGTACCGTATACAAAATTAGTCCCTCATCTTACCCTTTCCTGGATTTCTTTATAAGAGTCAAAGGCAAAGAAAGAATACAGTCATGATTACGAAACATGAGCCCAAATTGCTAGAACAGCTGGCCCAAGAGTACAAAATCAAGTACATAATTAACCAACACTTGACGCTACTTACCCAAATTTGCCTAATGAACGAAAATTATGTCAAGAAGGAATGAGGTAATTAAGAAGAAAAAACTCAGAATCAGAGAGGTGGCTATAAAAAGCTCACATAATTACATACAGTAGTTCACTATAATTCTCCTGCCATAGCAAAAAAAAAAAAAAAAAAAAAAAAAAAAAAAAAAGAGAGAGAGAACACGAGTCTACACTGTTTCTGATCTGGAAACAAAACGTCTCTAAAAATAAGAAATGATTACTAAGATCCATAAAGTTACCCAACTCTTTTCCCTACAAGTTTACAAAATCACAAACGTGGCTATAAGGCGCCTACATAATCATACAGAAAAATACAAAATCGACGACAAAACATCCCACAAAGTTACGAAGACTACAAAGCGTTGTGCGATAATAAAAAGCAGGTAGAAAAATACGGACTCAACTACAGACAACATGTGAGTCCTGTGAAGTTCGTCAGAAAAAATGGAGACGAGTCCTTCAAAGTGGCCACAAAACAGCACCTATATGGAAGGAGCTTGTTTAGTGGCATGGTTAGGAGGAATCGGAAGCCTCCAATTTTCATACACGACCACAGGGTCCTTAACGTCATAGATAATTTACATACACAAACACTAAACAAATTATATACTTACTGAAAGGAAATCCCTGAACAAAATTGTGAAATATGAGTCAAAGTAGATTGTTTATTATTTGTGTAAGGTTGGTCTGTTTGCCTGGCATACTATTGTCTAGGCGACGACGAGTGGTACTATATGATTATTAAAACTACTTTGTATCACCTTGGATTGTTTTGATTATTCTCCTCCTCTTGACCATATCGAGAATTACATATACAGTTGTTGACTATCTCCATGGCTCACTTTTGGGGGTCCGAACATCTGCACGGCTTCAGTCAACCAGACTCGGGACTGCTCGAACAGACAGTCTGGGGAACTACAACAACAACAACAAACCTACATACAGTTGACTGTAATAAATATCTTCTGATCTGTGCAAAAAGGGAGCAATTGTACTTAACATTCACCTGACTACTTAACACTTATAACATATTACAATATTAAATAGGAACCTCGCACACAATCACCATCTTGACCTTTATCGTAATTAAGAAAAACAAATATATCATATATTAACACGGTCATGTATTTGCTTTTTCGTTCAATAAACACCTAAAATTCACCAGAACAAACCTACCCACACTCTCCTCCACAACACAGACACCACCCAGAGAGACACCAGGAATTATCACAATAACTCGTTCTGTACACGACGGGACGGAGGCAGGAGAAAGGGTGCAAGGACTATATATATAAAGCTACACATTACAACTCAGTAACCTGCTTCCCCACAGAAACAGAAAATTTGTAAAAGAGTATAACGTGAATGGAGATTTCATGTGAAGAGAATGACTTAATATGAGGTAGAGATGGAAGTTATAGATGAGAAGCTAAGGACTGTAGCAGAAATATTAAAAAGGCTCACATCTAATTTACTGGCATTTTTATATATTAGACCTTTGAGTACAATTACAGTAATTTTTGAGACATTCATTGCCATAACTCGCCTGGAATTTCATTAAGTAAGGCTAAGCTGTGTGGTTCCCTGCCAATGATGTGAAACTGAGGAAAGTGAGGATATCTTAAAACCAGACTTACTGTAGGTAGCCAAGATAATCTCAGCCGGCAGTTCCATGCATGCAGCTGGTGTGGAAGGTGGTGTTTGGGGACTGGTGAAAAGCAGAGAATACGAGTGAGACTGGATAGCCAATACTATTATTATTATTATTATCATTATTGTTTTCAACTGGTCGCTGGTTGGTCGACGGATATGATGACATTTTGGTTTGAATGGTGCGATGCTTGTCTGTGTAGAATTTTCGGAAGGTTTCCTTGCCACTTTATGTGTGACTGATTGTTGGTTTTTTAATTGTACGGTATTTTCTTCATTTAAACCAGAGTATTTTTGTTTTAGTCTTCATTTCTACTTATTTCTTTTAATTAAAAATCTCGTAAAAACTGGGGAACTCGCCGAAGTGTAATGCTCACAAATTAGACTGTTGGCTGACTTTAAATAAGTTGTGTTGTGCTGTTTTCAATGGTGCCATTTTTCCTTATAAAACACGAAATAGTGTAAGACTCAAGTTTATCACATCATAATAGAGATGCTGGTCAATGTCTCTTTCCAGTCTCAAATATTTACTTGCATGTATTTAGCATTCAGCTTTTTAGTTATTTTGTTATATAGGTATTAATTAGTCTTTTTCTATTTTATTTTCAGTCTCTGTTTACAAGTCCTTCATTTTAAACCTCTTTTATAAAGCTGATATACGTGAGAAAATGGCATACAGTGAATTGTGTGTCTCTACCACAGCCACAGCCACCAACACCAACCACCTGAGACCTCTCTGGTTTTCCTACTGGAGCCGAAGGGACACAACATATCACACCATTCTCGGATTTTCTGTGTGAATTATTTCATTATTCTCGGGTGCATCTAGATCTACTGTATGTGCCTATTTCAGCAATGACTGGTAGAGAAATGGCGACAATCTTTCAAAACAAAAAAGGTGTACTATAGGAAATAACAACAACACAAATACACAACAACACTCATAATGGAAGGAGCAGAAACATTACGTGAGTGAAAGTACAAGTGGGTACATGGGCCAAATGCTGAAAAACGGGTACGAAGTGTGAAACGTATGCTGAAGAGGAAGGAGCAGAAGGTAAAGAGAAAATAAACCCAACGAGAGGAATGGATGGCAAGTCGTGCTAAGGTGAATAAGAATAGGGAAAGGAGATTTATGAAGAAAGGGAAATGAACTTGATACTATGGTGAGAATATATGCTGAGGAGAATATAGGTAAGGAGGAGGAGGAGGAGTCTGTGTGTAGCCTATATAGTTGTCGGGTGAACTGGAGGCTACTGGTTCCTTCTAAATATGTAAAGCAACAGAGTCTTTCTATACGGGCGGTGTGTTGCCTGTTCCATTTTGAAGGAACTAAAATTCTACAATCCACCCACACAACACGCTAATAAAACCATAAATTAATAGAAAAAAATAGCACTATTATAACAGTACAAAACATTTATGGAAAAGGGAAAATTGTGTACAAGAATGATGATGATAATGGAAGAGATGAAAAAATAAAATAAATAAATATATAAGAGGGAATGTAATGGATTTCACACAGTAACTTTATACCTACCGTGTCTTAAAGGGGAAATTTTGTGTTGGTAACTCTGGAGCTAATTGAATCCTCCAAACTCTTCCAAGCAACAGAACACCATTATATTTGTTCATCTGGTCCTGTTTCCTGGTATACTTTGGAGGAATCAAGGCACTCCAATGTAACAAAAAAGAATTATACCCTTAATTAAGTGGTTATTTGGGGGGAGTATTTTTTTTTCTGAACTTGTATTGTATTATATTACGAGGGAAAATATAGTAAAGCAGAAGGATATGTAAAGAATGAATTAAGAGAAATATTGACATACAAATACAAAGTGTGTAAAGTTAAAAATACACATGTAATTGAAAAGAATGAGGAAAGTGTGTAATCAGAAATTGAATAACCGAGAGAATTATGAAAAAAAAAACCTGGCGTGTGAAAGAAATGTGTAGCCTAATCAAAATATAAAAAATAATAACTGAAAAAAAAGTTTAACAAAAAGTAAAATTACGAAATTGTATTAAAAATGATAAAGGAATAAACTGGTGATGAGGAGGGGGGGGGGGGGGGTAGAGGATGAAGAAAGACATAAGAAAAAAAAAACAAAAAAAAACAGAAATCAGTGTAGAAAAAAAAAAGTGTGTGTATGTGTATGTGTATGTGTATGTGTATGTGTGTGTGTGTGTGTGTGTGTAGGGGAGCCCGACTGTAGACCAGCCAGTTCTAACTCACTCAGGAGCTCCTTAATGATATTTTACTTCCCGCTTGACAAGTTAAGACCTCGACCCAACCCTCTGTCTCTTCTCTGTTGGAGGGGAGAAAGGTGCATGAACCAGATTTTATGAAGGAGGGAAGGGAAGGAGGAAAGGAGGGAAGGAAAGGAGGGAAGGAGGGAGGAAAGGGAAGGAGGGAGAAAAGGAGGGAAGGGAAGGAGGGAAGGAAAGGAGGGAAGGAAAGAAGGGAAGGAGGAAAGAGGAGGGAAGGGAAGTTGGGAAGAGAAGGGAGGAAAGGAGGGATAAAGGAGAGGGAAGAAGAGGGATGAAAGAAGTGAAGGATTACTGGGGTGTGAGAGGAAGGGTGGAGAGAAGATACTGGAGTAGGCTATGAGAGCGAGTGAAAGGAGAAGAAACAGAAGGAGAGTGTGAAGGACTGTGGGGAAGTGTATTGGGCAAGACACACGAGCTAGACAAGGAAAATTGGGTAAGGGAAAAGATAGATGGGGGAAAAAGTAAGATGGTGAGAAAGTGGACCAGAAAGAGGAGGAAGGGGAAATACCGACGAACAGAGACATAACAACGTGCAATACTGAGGGAAAAGAGAAGGAAGGAGGTGGAAAACAACACAAGGAAGTAGTAGGTAGCAGTGTAGGTAGACGTAGGTATGTATGTATGTAGGTAGGTAGCTAGATTAGGAGGTAAGGAAACAGATAAGATTAAGGAGAAAGAGAAATGCATGGAAAAAGAATTAAGACCTAGATAAAGGAGAGATAAATCAAACAGGAATATTGGGAATGGGAGAGGAGAGAGGGACGGAGAAATAGAGATGGAAATGGAGAAAGGGAAGGAGGAAGAGAGAGGAGAATAATAAAATAAAATATAGCTAGTAGTTGTAAGGGTTGTGAATTATGTGTGAGGAAGTGAGAAGAAATATAAAGAAGGTAGGAAAGAATGGAAGTGGGAGGGAAGGGAGAGGGAAGGGAGAGGGAAGGGAGAGGGAAGGGGGAGGGAAGGGAGAGGGAGGGGGGGAGGGAAGGGAGAGGGAAGGGGGAGGGAAGGGAGAGGGAAGGGGGAGGGAAGGGAGAGGGAAGGGAGAGGGAAGGGGGAGGGAAGTGGGAGGGAAGGGGGAGGGAAGGGAGAGGGAAGGGGGAGGGAAGGGAGAGGGAGGGGTAGAGGTGAGGACATTTGATTAAGATTTAAGGTTATAGGGAGAAGGAGGAAGAGAGCAGGGAGGGAACTGAGGAAGAGGAGACTTGAAGTACTAGGAAGGAATGGGAGGAAAGCAGGGAAGGGAGGAAGACAGGGAAGGGAGGAAGGAAGGGAGGGGAGGAAGGCAGGAAAGGGAGAAAGACAGGGAAGGGAGGAAGACAGGGAGGGGAGGATGGAAGAGAAGGGAGGATGGAAGGGAGGGGAGGAAGGCAGGAAAGGGAGAAAGACAGGGAAGGGAGGAAGACAGGGAGGGGAGAAAGACAGGGAGGGGAGGATGGAAGAGAAGGGAGGATGGAAGGGAGGGGAGGATGGAAGGGAAGGGATGATGGAAGAGAGGGGAGAATGGAAGGGAGGGGAGAAAGGTCAAGATGGAAGAAAAGCAAGAAGAATGGACAGTGATACAGAAAGGGGAGACTGGTTGGCAGAAGAAAAAGAATGTGAGGGCAGAAGAAAGATACAACAAAGTAAAAATAGCAGAGAGAGAGAGAGAGAGAGAGAGAGAGAGAGAGAGGAGAGAGAGAGAGAGAGAGAGAGAGATAGAGAGAGGCGGGTGTAGTGAATACGTGGTGAGGTGAGAGATGTAGGGAATGTGGAGCGTGATGGAGAGGGAGAGGGAGAGGGGAGAGAGGGAGAGAGAGAGGTGTGGGCGTATATATATGGGGAGATTAAGATGAGATAGTATATTAACGGGGATCTCGTGGATGAGGCAGACAAGGTGGTGGTGGAAGGGGGGGGAAGGAGGAAGAGGTGGAGGAGATGGAGAAGTGAAAAGGAAGTATGTGGTGAAAGGGATGTATGTGGAGAAGAGGAAGTATGTGATGAAAAGGATGTATGTAAACTGTTCCGGCTCCTTATATTATGCAGAAATAGCCTAACCAAGAATTAAGTATAAATAGGAATATGATTTAAGAATGTGATGGTCCCAATGCAATATCTTACAGGATCATGCAACCAACCATCCATGCACAGAGATATATATGAAGAGAGGAAGTGGAGAAGAGGAGGAAGGAGATGGAAGAAAGGAGGAAGGAATTAGAGTGGCTGAGAAAAGTGCTTGGAGAGGGGACAAAGAAAGCACAAAAGAGACCGAGAATGAGATGAAGTGGGGAGTAAGCAAATTTTGATAAAACGGAGGAAGAGGAGAGAAGAAAGGAACATAAAAGAACTAATATGAGAGGAGATGATGCAGAACGAATGGGAGGATGAGGCAGACATGAATAACAAAAGAGATGAAGAGATAAGGAGGAACAGGCGAAGGAAGATGACAAGTACGAAAGTCGGAGAAAAGAAAACGTGAAAACATAATTACAAGAAAACAATAAGTAAACAAAAGAAACAAAATTGACAGGAATAATGAGGAAGAACTGGATAAAAAAAATAAAAAAAAAGAGGAATGTTTGGACAGAATATGGCAGAGTATAATATAATTAAAAAAAAAAAAAGTGATAGAAATTCAAAGAAGTGGATATGAAACACACGAATGGATAAATGACTAAACTAACGAATGTCTTTTTTTCTTACTTCGGATACGTAGGCTGTGTCTGGTCAGAATTAGCGTCTGTTATCGTGGTTGTGAGAAGATGTTACTTACCGTGTCCTTGGTTGATGGGGTAATGAGGTGTGGTGGTGGTGGTGGTGGTGGTGTGGAGAACAATGAAGTGGAAGGGAAGGCACGACAGTAAAGTAGAGAGCAGAGTAAGTAAGAACGACGGAGATATCAAGGTCAGGGGATGGGATGCAACGGAATCTCTCTCTCTCTCTCTCTCTCTCTCTCTCTCTCTCTCTCTCTCTTCACACCATACATTCCTGCTCCACCACCACTAATCCTTTCCCATTCTACGCAAACACTCACTCATTTCCTCTCTCTCTCTCTCTCTCTCTCTCTCTCTCTCTCTCTCTCTCTCTCTCTCTCTCTCTCTCAAGTTAGTGTTATCACACTATGTATAAAACACGAGCCCACCACAACTAACATGCTTTTACACTCTATTCTTTAGAGTGTAGACGGTATGATATAATAAAATAATAAAATAAAACTAAAAGAAAAAGAAACAAAAATCCACAATCAATTAATGATTCTTTCAGTTGCCAGTACAAATTACATTTCTCTTGTGTCCAGATATAATAATTAATATTTGGATGTAA